>JARYGA010002719.1:0-27110 GCA_030545235.1 Helianthus tuberosus
AAAATCATTTTATGAAAAAAATTTGAAACACCTGATATGTTTTTTCTTAAATAACAAATTTCATTAAAAACAAAGCACAACTAGCCAGCTGCTAGCAACAACAAAAAGAACACCTTATATACCACCATACTTTTACAATGTGTTACTTCTTGTTACATTGATTACATGGTTGTTTGCAAAAATTATATAAATTCAACCAACTCTTTAAGGGAATTGTGTTGTGTATTTTGTATATAGGGTTAGTTAGTGAGATATTGTGGGTCCTAATCATAGGTGTTTTCTTAGTGTTATGACTTGTGAGGAATCATTTTAAGGCATAAACTTTATAAAGTTTAGTAGGTGTTGTAATGTTTGGTTTGTGTTCTAACCATAACCAATTATATGTAGGATTTGTAATTCTTGATAATGTGAATATCTTTGAAAATCGAGTGAACACTTTCTTATTGAATTATTTCGTTGGTACTCTTTGGATAATTCTTAGAGAGATCAAGAACAAGTATGAAATTAGGTACCAAAATCTGATTATAGTGTATCTCTTTTATGCGGGAAATCAGTCAGCATATCAATGTAACTTCACAACTCTTCACAAAAAGAGTCAATTAATTGGCGATTAAGTCAGCTTGCAGTTAAATCGGAACTAGATAACATAGCGGTACCAAAAGAGTCACTACCGACCTCAGTAATGACTATTGTTGCTATTTTGCTATTACTGCTTCAAACACTCATGAGGTTCAAGATTCCTATCGAGATTCAAGATGTTGTTACTACCTTGGTTTAGTTGTAACCACTCAACATATTTGCTATTGAGCTTACAAAGTTGCTTCCAAACAGTAGCAACTTGCTATTGATGTTTAGTCACTTTTAAAGATCAGTCTTCTATGCAGCTTTTCATCACCCATGCAAATCAATGCAACTTTTCATCATTGGCCTGGAAACAGTGTTGAAGTAATCGCTAGTCGCTAGTTGTGCGGTGGGGTGGGACTAGCGATTAATCGGGATTAATCAGAACTAATTGGGATTAATCGGTGATTAATGGCGCCTAGTCGGGATTTTACAACCATGCTTGGAAGTGTGACCACAGCCAAGGGCTCTTCCCCTGGACTAGGTGTTGGTCGGACAGGGGGGGGGGTTTGGAACTCCTTATGTTTTTAATTGGCTTCACCCCTTAGAACCATGGAGTTCCCATGTGCTTGAAGTCAAAATATACTCAAATAAGTATGTACTTTACACCTTCAATAATCATCAACATATTGTTACATTGATGCTTAAGAGTAAACAATATACAAGTGATGTCTTTTACACGTCTATTTGGTGAAATAAAAAGGGATTGAAGGTATTTTTTTTTTAAGAAATGAGTGTTAAGAGAAGAGATGCTTGCATTTAGTTACTTTATTCTCAAATATTATTGTGGTTCTTTTAAGTAAAATGATGTATTCACTTCACTTTTATGCTAACATATATGTGTATGTTTTGTATCTCCCTCATGCTAACCTATATGTGTATGTCTTTGTTTATACGTGTATGTTTTGTATGTCCCTCGGTGAAGGACTGACTTATGAGTTATTTTAAAACATGTAATACACATTCAACATTCTTTAACTATAGTGTCTAAAATACAAAAGTAGTTGTAATATTTAAGTATAAATATACAATAAGCATCAAAATCAAGTATGTTTGTCATTCTTAATATAGATAGACGGGATCTGGCATCATGAGGAGATACGTTGCCAAAGAATCGGAGATCAAATTATGATTACAAATTGTTTATTCTCTAACATCTTGGTTCTTGGGGGGTTTGCATGGTATATTTATTGGCCCATGCTTTCAATCCAGGACACACAAAATCAAACACAAATTAACGATTTAGAGACAAACACGTCTCATACTCTTGGTATTATTATTAAACTCAACTTGACAAATAAAAAACTGAATACATAATCCTGTATGACAAATAAAAAATTGAATACATGATCATGTATTTATACTAAACATAAAATAATCTTAACCCAACTCAAACTCTATTAAAATTAATTAAATAAACTAACTAGATAAACTTGTCTGTTATATACTTATATAGACAATTCAAACTATTTAAAATAGTTAACCAACCCATAAATCTTTATCTTAAACTTTCAAGATAATCACCAAACTAGAATTATCCGTTAATATTTAGGTAAACGTGAAAAACCGAGTTGTAAAACTAGGTGTAGACAGTCCAGTTTCACTTTTTTAGGAACCAAAATCCATTTATATTCACCTAACTAGACTGGATTAAACCGATTCATCCAAACGAACACCCTAAAAAGACGTCGATACGAATACTAAACAACTAGAGTCATCTAGAGGAAGACATTGTGTCCTATGATGTTGCAAATCCATGAAACAATGCATCATTTTGAATGACCTAGTACAATCCATGATGTGGGCCGATATTTCAAAAGTTCCTGTGTAAGTGTGTTCGAGTGAATTTGAAATTTTGGATTATCCCACTTTGTCACTTTGAGAATTGGCTTTTCAATATAAAGTTTAAAGTAAAAGTTATGCATACCCTGATACCCATGACCCATGGGCCATGACCCAACACACATAATAAACAAGATAACTTTTACCTTGCTAGTCTATTCAACTCAACAAGTAAAGAAACCTTCTCCTATGTAAGTGATTCTTGATGACTAAATGCAAATGGATTAGTAATGAATTTTTAATTATACTTGTACTAAAAATGTGCATGTTATACAAATTCTTACATCTGATGTCATAGAGTACGTTAAATTGTTTCATGTATTTTTGTATTTGCGTATAATCATAACTTCATAACCATAGAATTTACAAACTTTACTGACTTTTAATCTTTTTTCGGTTTATATGCAAAGTTCTTGCCATATATCAAATTTAGATGTATCCACTTTATTTTCCTAAACTAAGAGCCATGTTTGTATCGTAAAAACATGAGGTGAGTTAACGTACAAAGTGTAAAAATAATTATGCATGAAGGGTTTCAAAATTACGCATGAAGGAAATAACAATCGAATATTAGGCACGAAGGAAATAACAATTGAATTAAGCATGACAGAAATAACAAATGAAAATTACGCATGAAGAAAAATGAAAATTACCTAACTTGCATAATCATATTTACACTTTGTTGGTTAACAACCCTTTATATTTAAACCCTTACTTTACCAAAAACATTTATGATAATACAAAATTATTTCACATATCTCATAGCTACAGAAGTATGATGTCATAAAAAACGATAAAGTGATCACTAGTAACTTCTAATATTAAATAAACTACACAAAACATATAAAATGTAAATAATTATACAATATATAAACTATCAGAGCAACACAACAAAAGGGGTGTAACATTTTGTACTTAAACTCACATCACCTTTAACAAAGACTACACAAAATTCTTACAAAAAAGGTAAGAAAAAGACATAAATTTGAGTGCTTGAAACCATTAATACCAAACCCCACCATTGAATTTAAACCGACCCACTTAATGTTCTAAAGTCATTTCCTTTACCTTTTTTGTCCAAGTTTAGAGGGACCATTGTTTGATTAGGGTAAGAAAGAGCCAATTATATTAACATTAACAAGTTATGAGTTCAATGTATTCATTATTAAAGTAATATCACTTCATCCATAATTACAAAGTGGATTAAACGCGGCGTTAATCCAACTTTATAACATATATTAATATTAATAATTTACTGATACGTGTTGACATAGACTCCAACACATAAAGAAACCTTTAAATATAGATTTTTACAACATTTTCATTTTATCAAGTAGTATTATATAAATCATGGTAGTTATGAAAATCTTGATCACAAATCGTGAGTTCATAGCATATATAATATATTGAAATTTAATGCAATGATTATAGTTTTTGAACAACTTATTATATGTGTATGTTTATATAAAAGGAATTTAAACATACATACACTTTTACAGGTGGTTTGTGGTTTTTTTTATTTGGGCGTAAATTCGATTGGTTTTGAATGAAAAATCTTGATTAAAATGCTAATTATGATTAAAAAACATTAGATCAAACATGTTGGGTTCGTTGAAGAGTCACCAGATAATGAAGAATTTTTTGGTGTAAATCACCTTCAATTAGAAATTCAATGTGCAGTCTTCTCACTTAAAAATGTTGTAGAAGATGGGGGGGGGGGGGTGTTTAACTACGTTGTGTTTCTTCATTTATTCCGAGCGTGTGTGTTTGCTCTTTAGTTACAGGTGAATTCAGAGTTGTGGCGAAGCTATGACCGTTATAAAACCAAAAGAACTTGAGTTGATTACTAATTCTTGAGTTACTTATGATTTACATCTAAGTTTAAGGTATCGCATCTCTAACCATGTGAAAAATGGTGTAAGTTGTATATTTGTTGTTGTGTGTTTGATTTGTAGGTGTTAGTAAAAATCATTTTATGAAAAAATTTTGAAACACCTGATATGTTTTTCTTAAATAACAAATTTCATTAAAATCAAAGCACAACTAGCCAGATGCTAGCAACAACAAAAAGAACACCTTATATACAACCATACTTTTACAATGTGATACTTCTTGTTACATTGATTGCATGGTTGTTTGCGAAAATTATATAAATTCAGCCAACTCTTTAAGGCAATTGTGTTGTGTATTTTGTATATAGGGTTAGTTAGTGAGATATTGGGGGTCCTAATCATAGGTTTTTTCTTACTGTTGTGAGGAATCATTTTAAGGCCTAAACTTTATAAAGTTTATTAGGTGTTGTAATGTTTGGTCTGTGTTCTAACTCTAACCAATTATATGTAGGATTTGTAATTCTTGATAATGTGAATATCTTTAAAAATCGAGTGAACACTTTCTTATTGAATTATTTCGTTGGTACTCACGAGTATTCAATTGGATAATTCTCAGAGAGATCAAGAACAAGTATGAAATTACGTAGCAAAATCTGACTATAGTGTAACTTCACAACTCTTCACAAAAGGAGTCAGTTAATTGACGATTAAGTCAGCTTGCAGTTAACTCGAAAGTAGATAACATAGCGATAGCAAAAGAGTCACTACCGACCTCAGTAATTACTATTGTTGCTATTTTGCTATTACTGCTTCAAACACTCTTGAGGTTCAAGATTCCTATTGAGATTCAAGATGTTGTTACTACCTTGGTTTAGTTGCAACCGCTCCACATATTTGCTACTGAGCTTACAAAGTTGCTTCCGAACAGTAGCAATTTGCTATTGATGTTTAGTCACTTTGAATAAAAAGGGATTGAAGGTATTTTTTAAGAAATGAGTGTTAAGAGAAGAGATGCTTGCATTTAGTTACTTTATTCACAAATATTATTGTGGTCCTTTTAAGTAAAATGATGTATTCACTTCACTTTTATGCTAACATATATGTGTATGTTTTGTATCTCCCTCATGCTAACATATATGTGTATGTCTTTGTTTATACGTGTATGTTTTGTATGTCCCTCGGTGAAGGACTGACTTGTGAGTTATTTTAAAACATGTAATACACATGCAACATTCTTTAACTACAGTGTCTAAAATACAAAAGTAGTTGTAATATTTAAGTATAAATATACAATAAGCATCAAAATCAAGTATGTTTGTCATTCTTAATATATAATTCTTAAAGTTGCATTTCAACTAATCGATAGAGAAAGAAAAAGAATTCATATTTCAAAGACATTTGTGGGATTTAGTGTCTGTGATCTCTTTTATAGTATTTCTGGAATTTGTCATGATGACAATAATCTAACGGAAAATGACACCTTAGAAAATGAATTCTAAAAACAAATGAGTAAAGTGTAATTTTGGTCCCTGTGGTTTGGACACTTTTGCCATTTTAGTCCAATTCTCAAACTTTTTAAATCTGGGTCCCTGTGGTTTCACTTTTATTGCCATTTTAGTCCAAAATCCAAAAACCCCCTATTTTGACTGTTGAAAGCTGATTGTTTTGTGCTTTTGTTCAGGGGCATTTTGGTCATTTTAATTTTATTATAGCATATTAATATCTAAAACACATGGCAGACCATCATCTTCTTCAAAGTTCAAACCCAAACCCTCCAAAACCACAAACCCTACCTTTCACAAACCGGATCTTCCCCAAACAACCACCAATCATCACCTCGTCATCAATGGCTGATCAATCCAGACCAGTCACCGGCTACCCCACCACCACCACCACCGGCCACCCAACCACCGGCGTCATCATCGGCATCATCCTCATCACCGGCGTCATCATCTTCATCATGTGGCTCGTTCTCCGTCTTCATCATCGGCATCATCCTCATCACCGGCGTCATCATCTTCATCATGTGGCTCGTTCTCCGTCCATAAATCCCCCAATTTCGCGTCGAAACCCTAACCCTAACTAACTTCAACGTTTCTTCACAAATTCCCCATATCAAACAAGGATGGCTAAAACAAACCTAAACCCTAGAACGAGTTTAGAGAGAGAAAGAGAGGGTAAAAACTTGGGTTTTAGGTTTTAGAGAGAGAAAGAGGGGAGAGAGAGACAGGGATGGTGGTGTAGTGGTGGTGCGGTGGGGATGGTGGTGGTGCAATAGGGGTTGAGAAGAGGTGGAGACTGTCTTTTTGGTGGGGCGGTGGCGGGTGGAGGAGTGGTGGCGAGTTTAGGTTTGGGAGGGTTTGTGTTTGAAGTAGATGATGGTCTGCTAGAGGTGGGTGAACTATGTGTGAAGAAGATGATGATCTCCTTTTGTTTAATTTAGTTAATATGTTATATTAAAATTAAATGACCAAAATGCCCCTGAACAAAAGGACAAAACAATCAGCTTTCAACAGTCAAAATAAGGGGTTTTTGGATTTTGGACTAAAATGGCAATAAAAATGAAACCACAGGGACCTAGGTTTAAAAAGTTTGAGATTTGGACTAAAATGGCAAAAGTGTCCAAACCACAAGGACTAAAATGGCAGTTTACTCAAAACAAATTGATTAATTAGGTAGTGATGATAAGGTTCTATATTTTTTTAATATAACATTATTTTTAACATTATCATAGTTTATGTTAAACCTATTTAAAGTGTTATAGTTCCTTTCAAAAGGCAAAAAAGCCTTTGTATTTAAAAGACTAATTAAAAAGTTATCAAATATCAAATCTCTTAGCACGATAGGCCTGTAATTTATGCCATAATTTAATTTCAAACTTTATAATGGTGAATTTCTTTTAATCCTTGTCGTTTTTGGGACTTAACCAAAGACCTTCCTCTCCCAAACCTGGATGTATAAAGGCTTTGTTTTTGTCAGTAGATTACCACCCTATTGTATAAAGGCCATATTTGGAAATATCGGTGTGAGCTTTAGCATTATTTAACATAAAATAGTGGGATATAACATGTGTCTGAGAGACTTGTTTTAAACATCGAAACGTAAGTTAAAGAAAAATACGTTGTGACGGTATATTCTCAAACAATGAAAAAGTTATGTACTTATAAAAATGAATGTTAATAAATACGAAAGTGAACTTTCAAAATTGTCTGTAAAACCGTTGCCAACTCAAGCCTATCTTTTAAAAATTTAGTTTGTTGAATGTATAACTAATTAAAATGATTTTGAACATCCAAACATAAATAAAAAAAGCACGTTGGGATTGTATCTTTGAAAATCATGTAAAAAGTTACGTCGTCATATAAACAATTGTTAGCAAATACAAAAGCGAACTTTAAAATATCATTCGTAAAACCGTCGCCAACCCAACCATAGCATTTACAAATTTAGTTTCTAAAGGACTATAATTAATGTTAAAAAATTAAGTATTTGAAAAAAAAAAATTAGTAAAACAGTAAAAAAATTACAAAAACAATAATAAAAAGTCATATCCCAATGTGCTTTTTTTTAATAAAAAGCCCATAATGGGTCAAAGTTCACCAATTTTTATCATCCTCACTTACATATATGGTCTAGATGCAATAACTAAATTATACACTTCTAGTATGCAACAAAATCTTATATAAAGTGTTTCTAGTGGACACCAACATCCACTTAGAAGTAATGGAATCCAGCTAGGATTGTTAGGGGGGGGGATACCGGGTCACAATTTTTCACATGAAAACCCCCCTAATATCCCCCTTTGCAATATGTATAATTGTATATATAACCCATCAAGGTGCCTAAGGCCAGGCGGGGTGGCCGCGTTAAACTTCGGTGATAGAGGCTATCACGCGTGGAAAAATAATGATTCCCACCGCCACCTAAACGACAACGCGTTATAGCACCACGAATTCAGATTTCGTTATTTTCTTCACGGCCCGTGATGGTTTTTTGTGAGGGTAATTGTTGGTTGGGGGGAAATTGTTGGGTGTGGTGGTGGGTGATGACCATTGCCACCAAAAAAGGTTGTGAGTGATGGAAAATTGGTTGATGACATGGCGGAACTTGATTGGGTGCTTGTGAGTGATAGAATTCTATCACTAGCGACCACCCCCACCCCCTAACACCCTTTTTATATTTCCAAAAGTTTACTTACTGGTTCATCACTTAATAGTTTAGACTGTTTGTTTTGTGAGCAGATCTCTAAATGGTTAAGACATTTGCCTCTGAATGGTTAAGCATTATACTGAGTCTGGATGGCTAAGACCTCCAATCTGAATTGGTAAGACATTTGCCTCAGAACAGTTAAGCATTATACTAGCTCTTATTGGTTCAGACCTCTCATTAGTTCAGCACTTGATGATTCAGACATCTTAATGGTTCAGCACTTAATCATTCAGAAACCCTAAATAACCATCAAGTTCTATTTTTAAAGTTGGGTTTAGCTAACTTTGACAATTTAGTTTGACTCATGTTGATCTTTTTAGAATTTTTTTAATAAACAACATCAATAAATGAGAATTATATACATCTATGGTTCCCATTAAGTCTAACTACCTTTCAAATGAATCTCTACCATTGCATCTTGCTGAAATCAAATCCTGGCCTTCTAAACTCACAATAATAACTGCTATGGTAGCAGTTGACGGCAGTTTCTTGCGGTTCCCCCTCTGGCGGTTACCTCCACTTTTTTCTGCACATCATCTCCACAACTCAACCTCCTACAAAACTAGGGTAGTGCTCACAATTTCAGTTCTCCCGTTGGTTGTCTCAGGTCTCCTCCTCACCCATAAAACTGTCACCCCACCTCCACAAACCAACATGCAAAATTGGAGAGATTAGAGGTCATCTTCTCCTTCACACGCCGTATGCACCTCACCCATCGCCGTCGGTACAGTCATCGTCGTTCTAAAAGTTCAAGACGTGATTTCAAAAGCAGATGATGGTCCCTCAGTCTTCATCTACCTCTCCCTTTTTTTCTGAATCCCTCTCCTCTGAATCAATCGATGGAAGAATTGAAGGTAAATATTTATGTTCTAATCGTTCCCGCCCTAAATCGAATTTGCCCTAATTATGCCAAAATCTTTTCTATTAATTTGCTCAATACACATTCATGGATGTTTAGATTTCCATATCTGTCTTTCTGCCAAAGTCAAGTATGTTGAAAGTGTAAATGTATGCTCATTATTTTGAACTTTATGTCTTTTGGTGTTATTTAATCGTTCAATCCACTAACTGTAATAAGTTTTTTGGTTAGGATGATGAAGAACAATAAGTGGGCACTACAAGAACAGGCGCTTTTTGAAATGCAACAAGCTCTAAGAGAAGCCAGGATGCTGAACTTCATAATTTGTCTGAAATACATAATTCCTCAAGTTTAGGCAGTCGATATTCTCTTAATTATTAGTGTTTACATTTAGCAATTTGTTAAATTTGTATACAGTAGGTAGTCTTTGTTCAATTTAGGCACTCAGAAGTTTGATGAATAAAGTTTCGGGTAATTTAAAATATTCCGAATGATTAGGTTACAGGTCAGTTGTGTCTGACCTGTATTTTCATGGTTCTTTTTTATTATGTTACTTAACAATAGTATTAAATAATCTTCATAACGTCTTAGCAGTTCGGTGATTCCTCAATTCAGGTTTAATTTTTGCTGAAATTTTGATTTCCGTCAACGCAGATTTACTATTTGTTATACTTTAGGTGTAACTGCATTCAGGTTTTCCTTGGTAAGTGTAAAATAATTAGTGAATCATTGTTGATTGTTGGGTTGATTTTGAAAAGAAAATGATATGCTCATATAGCATGGACACCTCCGTTTTTAGGGGAAACTATGGCAAAATTTTCTAAAAATATAAACACTTAGAAAATATTTTCTAGACAAGTGTTTACTAGTGTATTTTAAACTATGTTTTTCAAACATAAACCTCGCCATAATTTTTGTAACAAAAATACAAAGAATCGGAGGTTGGTTTTGTACATGAAAATGGTTAAATATATATTTAGAATATATATTTTATACTAAGACACTTGTGTAAATATTTGTTTATTTTGTGGAATGGTTATATTATTCTAGGGTAAAATAATATAACTTAACAAATGCCATGGGAATTACAACCCCAAAATAATACCAAAAATTACAATGAATAAATATTTAAGTTACACACTTGTTATTATGGAACCAAACGCTAAAATGTAACTTATGAAATATTCCAGAAATTACTTTTACAAATATATTTTTGGTAAATATTGTTTTGGATACAAGAAGAAAATATATATTATTTTTGGGAAAAAGGTATATATTTTGGAATACATTATTTTTGACAAATAAGTTATATATATTTTCTATGTGGGACTTAAAAATATATTATTTCGGAACTAAAAAATACATGTATAAATACCCCCATCCTTGGGAAGGAAATACGGAGTTAATATACTTGAGAAGTATTAATACAAAAATATGGATTGAACAATTATTCCAAAACTAAATATAATTTAAGTTGAAATATTAATTATTTTAACAAATAATTATAACTCGGAATAATATAAGAAACGTAACTCAAAACATTAAACTCTAAGCCAAGGCACGGCCCGTTCGTCTAATAGACGTTAGTACGTTGTAGGTTGTCGTGTAGCTGACAGAGTTTGAGTTGACATTACTGAAGACGCATTACAGTGAGTTCATGTCCCCCTTTTCTTTTACTATTTTCAGTTTTATACGTCGGGGGTGGAATACATGTTACAATTATTACAGATATTTTTATACATGGTATGGTTAGCCTAAGGATGGTATACTACTAGATCATGTGAGGGGTGTGCACAACACTTAAAGGCCATTAATCCTCGTCGTAGGACCTAGGGACATGAGTGATAGATCTATTTGGGTGTAGCGATCCCACACCCATGAGGCCGGGGCGGCCCATAGAGGTGACTATGTCTTCCAGCCGGAAGCCCGGTACAAATTTGCTAGGTTTGAGTTCTTCCTGCACCTTTTCACACATACCATTGGCTTTGCAACCCATTGGTGATCTCTTTTTCCTTATTGCTACATACCAGGGACATTTATACATACAAGACATATTTCAAAGGTTTATACACACAGACATACACATGAACTCGCTCAACTTTTTGTTGATATTTTTAAACTACATGTATTTCTGGAAACTAGTGGATCTGGAAGGGTATGCGTGTGTCGTCAAGCTGCGTTTGAATAAAAGATGTTATCCAGGGTTGTTGAGTTTAGAGGGTGTATTCCTTTCCTGGACAGGGATACATAAATCTAAACTCAGGTTTTTATTTAAGTACTTTTGTTGGGTCTTGTGAACTCGTTTAAACAAGTCATGGGTTGTAACTTAATTCGGTATTTGATGTTTTCAAACAATGGGATTGTGGTATTTTTAAACTTTATTAATGGATAAACATCTCGTATTTTTATCATATAGCATTGTTATGATTGTTGCTATGGTATTAAGAAGTCACATCAAATAAACCACGTTTCCGCAAAAGTCAGGGTGTGACAGCTTGGTACCAGAGCCTCGATCATAGCGAACTAGGATTCTTTCTCGAGTCTAGACTATGATCATCAGGGCTCTCACGAAAATATTTTCACAAACATGTTTTCATTGCGTACCCAAAGCGTCCAGATCCATGAAACAAATACTTTTACAAATAAAAGGCACAAAAACACATTTCAAAAAGGCTATGTTCAGTCTTAGAGACTGGGGAAATTTGGTCTTAGAGACCAGGGAGTCAGTCTTAGAGACTGGAAAGTTTGGTCTTAGAGACCAGGGAGTCAGTCTTAGAGACTGAGAAGTTTGGTCTTAGAGACCAGGGAGTTAGTCTTAGAGACTGGGAGATTTGGTCTTAGAGACCAGGGATTTAGTCTTAGAGACTGGGAGGTTTGGTCTTAGAGACCAGGGAGTTAGTCTGAGAGACTAGGGAGGTTTGGTCTTAGAGACCAGGGAGTTAGTCTGAGAGACTAGGGAGTTCAGTCTGAGAGACTAGGTGGGATAGTCTGGGAAGGCTAGGATGATTACTTGCTTACAATGCTATTTGCTTACATGCTTATCTGATATATGTGCATATGTTGTGGTTGTGTTACAGACACCATGTCATCTTCCTCCGAGAGTGGACTGTCAGACACCATAGACCCGATAGCTATAGTATCAGATGACGAGATCCTTCCAGAGGGCGAGGTTTACACTTCAGATACTACGAGCAGTGACGAAGATGACTTCCAGCCCTTCGCCTTACCGGATTTCGGAGACGATTTACCTTTAGCTGATGGTTTTCTTGACGGGGATCTACCTCCTGCTCAGATCCCTGCACCCATTCCTCTTGCTGCTCTTCCCGTTGAGGATTTACCTCTCGACGATATGTTAGACGATGACGTCGATCTCTTCATCGAGGGTCCCCCTGAGGATGACCAGGATGGCGGGGCTCTGATTGATGACGATGTCGCTATTCCACTTGCTGATATTCCGGTTGATGACCTTGTTGTCCCTGTTGATGATATTCCTGTTGCCGATGCCGTTGTTTTGCCACCTGTCGAGTTCCTGTTTTATCTGACCCGTCTGGTCCCGACTCGTTTGAGTCCGTGTCGTCTTCTACTCTTCATGCACTGGGATTACAGCGGTATCCCTCAGACTCTGATTCCGACACTGCTATGTCAGCAGCACCTGGTTTGCCACACGATCTCGAGTTTGATCCTGAGTTTGATGAGGAGATGGATCCTATCATTCCGCAGCTGGGTCTTGGGTTCATCCCTGACTTCCCACATGATTTTGAGCCAGACCATGAGATGGAGTTTATCCCTGAGGAGCAGCCTGTTGAGGCCCCTGTTATTCCCGAGGATCAGCTCCCTAATATACCTGTTAATCATCAGCTTGCTCCCGCTGACCCAGAGCCGGAGATTGCACCTGAGCTCGTTCTTGCTCACAACATTCCGCATGTGCATGACCCTATCCTTGCTGATGTTCCAGTGATTGCACCACCACAACCCAACCCGGTCCCTGTGTTTGATGACCGTGCTCCATTTGCCACCCACGTGGATCCTAGATATGCTCACACCCGCAATGGGTGGATTGAGGAGGACGACTATCCTCCTTTTGTCAGACCAGTTACTCCCCCTGTTGCACCTGTTCAGGTACCCGTTGATGTCACACAGGTTTACCCGCACTTGTCTGATGCGCACCGCACAGACCTACCAGTTACCTTTCTTCAGGACATTCCTCCTCCCCGTTTAGGGGAAGGATCGTCGAGTCAGCCTTTTGGTCATGTACCTTTTGTGTCAGCAGCTGATCAGTTCATACCACAGTTTCCAACCACGGCTTCTTCTTCTTCAGCACCCACGGGCGAGCCATTTATGTGGTCTTCATCCAACGTCATGCCTTTATCTGATCCGTACCATCCCTTTCATGTTGGGTATTCGACGGATGATCTGCTTTTATCCCTGCAGCTCCAGCAGGATATGTTGAGCCGTAGAGTCGCTGAGCTCGAGAGGATCCCACATTCTCCACCTTTTGCTGATCCATCACAGTTTGCTTTTCCACCTGCTCCACGGTTTCCTTATCCGGATTTTGATATCCGTTTTCTCACGATGGAGCAGCAGATTGCTTGTTTGTTGCAGCTTATTCACACGCTCGAGGAGGAGTTAGCGCGTATGCGCCGTCTGCTTTTCATCCCTCCACCTCCTCCTCCCCTACCATCAGCTTAGGGGTTTTAGGTCTCCTGCAGATAGGCTACTTTTGGTGAGAATACAGCTATTGAGCCATGATTATGAAGACTTTTGAAGACCACACTTTTGATATTTGACTTTTGGTTGTTGTAGATTGTTAGACGATTCGGACAAGGGTGATGTGACCCTTAGTCTCTTTTGATGTATGACACAATTGTAAAACTGTATTGGTGGTCTTGTTATATGAAAAGCTCAATCACAATGTTCTCATTACATGCGTTGTTGGATTATTTGTTTTGTGTTATGACATGGGGTGTTATGTGTTATTGTGTTGATGGATGTTATTACATATGCATATTACTTACTTATTATACTTACTATGACCTGACCGATATGATCTTCTTTTAGAAGATGCCTCCACGACGAGACAGACGTTTGCCCACTACTGAGGCTGAGTTACAGGAGCGAATTACCGCAGCAATAGCACAGTATGAGGCTTCACGCGCGGAAACTAGCGGAAATACCTCAAGAAACAACAACCCACCCAATGGTAATGTCCAAATCGCTTGAGACACATTACGTTACATTTGGATACTTCTTACACATCCACTAATGCTTTCTGTAAATGATATTGCATGTACAGGCTGCACCTACAAACAATTTCTAGATTGTAAGCCCTTAAATTACGATGGCACGGGAGGTGCTGTTGCTTTCGTCAGATGGACGGAAAAGACGGATTCTGTTATAAGGATGAGCAAGTGTGCTCCTGAACACCAAGTTACTTACATCTCAGGGCTTTTTCTTGATGGTGCTTTATCCTGGTGGAATCTTCAAGTCCAGACCCTGGGGGAGGCGGCGGCGTATGCACTGACATGGGCTGAACTAAAGGAGCTCATGAGGAAGAAATACTTCTCACGGTCCGAAATACAGAAGCTGGAAACGGAATTTTGGAACCTAAAAATGGACGGTCCAAAAATTGCTGAGTATGTGCAAAGATTCCACGACTTGTCACGCGTTGTGCCTTATTTGGTGGATCCTGAATTCAAGCGCATTGAGCGTTTCATCTGGGGATTGGCACCCCAGATCATGAGCATGGTAACAACGTCCAAGCCGCCAACAATTACTGAAGCTATCGACCTAAGCGTGTCACTAACCGAAGAAGCCATTCGGTTAAACAAGTTTTCAATCTCTGAACCGAAGAAAAAGGAGACACACGTTGAATCATCGAGTGAGAACAAGAGGAAGTTCTCAAACTTCAAAAAGGGTACCAACAGTGTCAGCAAGAGAGAAGAGGGAAACGCACCAGCCAGAGCCAAAACAGGTGCCGAAAACAAAGGAAGAGGGTACATGGGCGTTCTGCCCAAATGTGATATATGCCAATATCATCACCCCGGTCATTGCAGATTCAGGAAATGTGAGTCTTGTGGGAACACAGGCCATTCAAAAGAAACATGCTGGGTTGGTACTGGTGCTGGTCGTGCTGGTTGTGGTGGTCAGCGAGGATATGGAAATGGGAATGGAAACCGCTAGCAAGGGGGAAATGGCGGGAATGGAAATCGTGGAAATGCTGGGAATCAAGCTGGTAACCGGGGAGCAAACATCAATCGAGGCGGTAATGGTAATGGGAATGGTCAAGGACCAGGGTGTTTCAATTGTGGAGACATGGGGCACTTCAAGAGGGAATGCCCAAAACTCAATCAAGCACAAGGAAGAGTGTTCAATATCGGAGCGAGGGAAGCATGCCAGGACCCGAATGTAGTCACTGGTACGTTCCCTATTAATCAACGCTTTGCATCTGTTCTATTTGACACTGGTGCCGACTATAGTTTTGTATCGTTAGAATTTAAAAGTATGCTTGGGTTAACTGCTAGTAAGTTAGACATTCCGTACTCAATTGAACTGGCTAATGGAAAGCTAGTTGAAACAAATGAAGTCATCAGAGGATGCGTAATAGAGTTGGGAGAACACGAGTTTACACTGGATTTACTGCTAGTCGAGTTGGGGAGCTTCGACGTGGTAGTGGGGATGGATTGGTTGTCCAACAACCGGGCCGAAATTGTATGTCATGAGAAAACCATTCGCATCCCAATGGCGGTTGGAGAAACGATTGTGGTACATGGAGAGAAGCGCGATACGCCCCTGAGGATCATTAGTTGTTTGAAAGCTCGAAAGTGTTTAAAGAAGGGATGTGCTGCCTTCTTGGCACACATTGTGGATAAAGAAGCCGTTGAGCCAAAGATAGAAGACATTCCAGTCGTGAAGGAATATCCTGAAGTCTTTCCCGAAGACTTGCCAGGATTTCCGCCACAAAGACAAGTTGAGTTTCACATCGACTTAGTTCCAGGCGCTGCGCCTGTGGCTAAGGCACCTTATCGACTTGCGCCTTCAGAGATGCAAGAACTGTCAACGCAACTTCAGGAGCTATTGGATAAAGGATTTATTAGGCCAAGCTTCTCGCCTTGGGGAGCTCCAGTGCTGTTTGTCAAGAAGAAGGACGGTAGTTTTCGCATCTGCATCGACTACCGGGAGCTTAACAAGTTTACTATCAAGAATAGATATCCTTTACCAAGGATTGATGACATGTTCGATCAACTACAAGGTTCGAGTTGTTACTCCAAGATCGATCTTCGATCGGGTTATCACCAGTTATGTATTCAAGAGGAGAGTATTCCGAAGACTGCCTTCAGAACTCGATATGGACATTACGAGTTCCTGGTTATGCCGTTTGGTCTGACAAACGCGCCAGCTGTATTCATGGATTTGATGAACAGAGTGTGTAAGCCGTATCTCGACAAGTTTGTGATTGTGTTCATTGACGATATTCTGATCTACTCAAAGACGAAGGGAGAACATGAGCAACACCTAAGAGCTATCTTAGAATTGTTCAAGAAAGAGAAGTTGTACGCTAAGTTCTCGAAATGCGAGTTCTGGTTACGGGAAGTTCAGTTTCTTGGTCATGTGGTTAATGGAAATGGAATTCATGTGGATCCCACAAAGATCGAGGCAATCAAAAATTGGGAGACTCCAAAGACGCCAACCGAGATTCGACAATTCCTAGGTTTGGCAGGATACTACCGCAGATTCATTGAGGATTTCTCAAAAATCGCTCAACCTTTGACCTCTCTCACCCAGAAAGACAATAAGTTTGATTGGGGAGACAATCTAGAAGAAGCATTTCAGTTATTGAAAAACAAGCTTTGCGATGCACCAATTTTATCTCTACTCGAAGGCACTGACGACTTCGTGGTATATTGCGACGCTTCACGTCAAGGATTAGGCTGCGTGGTGATGCAACGACAAAAGGTTATAGCCTATGCTTCGCGCCAGCTGAAGGCTCACGAGAAAAACTACACCACGCATGACTTGGAGTTAGGCGCAGTGGTGTTTGCATTAAAGATCTGGCGACATTACTTGTACGGCACGCGATGCACAATCTTCACTGATCACAAGAGCCTGCAGCATATATTTTATCAGAAAGAGCTTAACATGAGACAGAGACGATGGGTAGAGTTGTTGAACGACTAAGATTGCGAGATCAAGTATCACCCAGGGAAGGCGAATGTGGTCGCTGATGCCTTAAGTCGGAAAGAAAGGATTAAGCCCATAAGGGTTAGAGCTTTGGAAATGATTGTTCAGACAGACCTCACGTTGCGCATTCGTGTTGCGCAAATGGAAGCTCTTAAAAGGGAGAATCTTGAGAATGAATATCTCCGGGGGATGGAGAAGCAATTGGTACCAAAGGAGGATGGAACATTGTGTTTCTTGGGAAGAATTTGGGTTCCTTTCTTTGGTGGTCTGAGAGACGTTATTTTTTATGAGGCTCACAAGTCACGGTACTCGATCCATCCAGGATCGGATAAAATGTACCAATACCTAAAGGATTTCTATTGGTGGCTGAGATTAAAGGGTGATGTTGCAACATATGTTGGCAAATGTTTGACTTGCGCCAAGGTAAAGGCCGAATATCAGAAGCCTTCAGGTCTTCTGCAATAACCCGAAATACCCATGTGGAAATGGGAGCAGATTTCAATGGACTTCATAACGAAACTGCCAAGAACACCCAGAGGTCATGATACGATTTGGGTAATCGTGGACCGTCTGACCAAGTCTGCACACTTTTTACCGATCAGAGAAAAAGATAACACAAGCAAGCTTACTGAGCTATACCTGAGAGAGATTGTTGCACGACATGGAGTGCCTCTCTCGATTATTTCTGATAGAGATGGAAGATTCGTGTCAAGGATTTGGCAGTCCTTCCAAGAAGCCTTTGGTTCTCAGTTGAAGTTGAGTACTGCATTCCATCTGCAGACAGACGGACAGAGCGAACGAACGATTCAGACGTTGGAAGACATGTTGCGAGCTTGCGTAATGGATTTAGGTGGAAGTTGGGACACTCACCTACCATTGGTCGAATTTTCATACAAAAACAGTTATCATGCAAGCATTCAGGCCGCACCGTTCGAACCTCTTTATGGACGCAAGTGTCGATCACCGCTATGCTGGGCAGACGCGGGGGATAGGCAACTTGTGGGTCCGAAATTGGTTTAAGAGACTACTGATAAGATTACACAGATCCGAGAGCGCATAAAGGCGGCTCGTGATCGACAAAAGAGTTATGCGGATCGAAGAAGGAAACCTCTAGAATTTGAGGTGGGAGATATGGTTTTGTTAAAGGTTTCACCCTGTAAGGGTGTGGCACGCTTCGGGAAGCGTGGGAAGCTGAACCCGAGATACATTGGACAATTTAAAATCCTGGAAAGGATTGGCCTTGTAGCTTACAAGTTGGATCTACCTGCTGAACTGAATGGCGTTCATGATACATTTCATGTATCTAACCTATAAAAGAGTCCAACTCAAGAAACAGTTGTCATACCTGCCGACGAAGTTCACATTGACGACACACTCCACTTTGTTGAAGAACCTGTTGAGGTTACTAACTGGAAAGTTAACAAGACGCGCAGGAGTAGTGTCAAACTCGTCAAGGTTC
This sequence comes from Helianthus tuberosus, assembly GCA_030545235.1. Classification (NCBI taxonomy): domain Eukaryota; kingdom Viridiplantae; phylum Streptophyta; class Magnoliopsida; order Asterales; family Asteraceae; genus Helianthus; species Helianthus tuberosus. Next base: position 19,001 of record JARYGA010002719.1, read on the forward strand.
GTTGGAACGCTCGACACGGCCCAGAATTCACTTGGGAGCGTGAGGATCGTATGAAGGAAAAATACCCACATTTGTTCCCTAAGACCCCTGCATATAGTAGCAGAACTAAAATTTCGGGACGAAATTTTCTTAACGGGGGGAGAATGTCACAACCCTCATAATTACAGGTATCCGTACAATTAATTAATATTAAATTTGTGCTTAATGACTGTGCTTGATTACAACTGTTGACTTAAACTGCTTTATGATTACTGCATCATACATACATGTGCATCACATATTACATAATGTCACATCATTATCACAGACAAACTTTATTGACATACCTGATGCACAAAGCACAGTTAGCGCAGTTAACGGATAGAACGGGAAAATGCTGACGGGGTTCAGTAAATAGACAGATAGTGTTTTGAGACCCAGTATGGGCCAGGGACAAGGTACTACACTAGTATGGTGTGTAGGGAAGTGATGACCATAAAACTGCGTCACTAGGTGATAGTTTGAGTGCCGGAAAGTGCCCAAAACTCACTTTAAGTGCAGAATTCTGCATTTTTCAGCAAAATTCAGCTTTTTAACATACTAGTATTATACAGAAAATTGACTAAATGGTCCTGAATGCTTTCCTAAGTGTTGGGAATTAAAAGTGCTACAAAAAGTTACATAAAAGACACTATACGGTACAACTTAGCACTTTAACGAACCGGTATCTAACCGAACAACCGGATATTACCCGGGACACCAAATTTTTGCCAGAAACATTGTTTTATTATTTTTGGACTAGTTATGGTCCCCGAATACCCCAACACATTATATAATGCACCATACACATATAACACTAGATATTACATTTAACTTCCAACCCTTTTACCCACTTATCATCAAAAATTACAATCTACCCCCCCCCCCATCATAATTTACGGCCCATAAGGGGACCCCACCACTAGATTTCATTTCAATATTTTAATTGGATTGTTGCTTGATTTGGTTGACATATTATTTGTGTAAGAGATTATAAGTATGGTGCCTTAGATTTCATATCATTCCATATCATTTCACAATCTTCACACCACCTCCCTGTCACACCCCGACTTTCCACGTATTACCGGTGGGCCCGGTGGGGAGTATCGTGACGTGGTTGGCAACATAATAGTCAAACAACACAATATTTAAATGCATAGCGGAAGCAAATGAAAGATACATTTCAACCGAATATAATTGTAATATCGTGTATCACAAACAGTTGAAAGTTTATCCACAGAAGGATCAAAATAAAAATAGGAAACTTGTAGTTCAACAGACATTAGGCATCTTAAGCTTGCGAGACTTCTTTATTGATGCTAAGGAGAAATCCAGCCTATTACGATTAGTACCTGCATTTAATCTTTTTGGAAAAATACGTCAGTTTACACTGGTAAATACAATTATCCGACTCATTTTAAAAATGATTAAAAATTGATTTGGATGCACATGGCACAAACATTTTATAACTTGGGACAATTATTTAAATATATAATCTCGTAAAAGAATTACATGTTCCTTATGGGTTCAGTAGCCCGGATCGTGCCGGGTTAAAGATCAATAGACACACCACATTATTTATTTTGGCACTGACGGGTGTACGCCTACACCCCGCGCTTAGGTCATGGCCATTTCGTAAAATGATGCCAAGGATATCCGGGACATGGTCATTAACCTCCCAAAGGCTTTAAGCAAACAAAACAATTTAAACGGGCCGATCAAATATCAATTAACCACCATACGATGGAAGATTTAATGCCCGACCAAGCGGTATTTTATATACCGTACCCCAAGCCCGTATAGGGAAAATAAGTTAAAAGTATTTACCTTTGCAAGTATAATTCACAAACAGCAAATGCAAGTAGCTTTTACTGGTCGTCCTATTCTGGAACGAAGGTTTATAATAACCTATTAGAATCCTAACGGGTCTTTAATTAAGCCTAAACTTAGACCGGTTAGTTTTAAAGATACGGTTCGTACGCACGATTAAGCGAAGACCGGAATAGAATGTGATTCAGACACGACAAGTTTGAAGACTTGCCTTATATGGTTAATCTAAGCACATTCTGAATTTTGAGATAAAATCGATAAGGTTTGACCCGTTTCGGCTAATTTATGCAAACTAGTTACATAAACCGAACCGAACGCGCAAGAGGCGTAACGGGTAATCATGAGAGCCATATACAGGTTTCCTAAGTTAATATGCCTTAAATATGTTGTGACATCAGTAAGATATCTTTTATTATGCCCGAAACGAATTTAAACACAAACTATGCCCCGTAGGGGTAGTTTGGTCATTTACAAAGTTATAAAAGAGTTTAAGTATTAACCTGAGTGACAGGTCTGATATAATCAGTAAAAATACTTAATTTAGTAGGTTATAACAGTAGGGTAACGCATATATGTGAAATTTATCAATTATAACCAAACTATGCACCGTAGGGGCATTTTGGTAATTTCACATAAGCCGAAAAGCTCAAAACTGAAGTCTGAGTTAAACAACTTTTTCTTACTGTTACTATATTATAATTTACCTAAAATATCAGTAGGTATCAACCCTTGTATGTTTAAAATAGTTTTAGTACATACTATGCGTTAAAAACGCTTAAAAAGGCGATTAGAAGCCGTTTCCGGGTTCTATATAGAAAGCTGATATTTTTATTATTCCAGAAGGTTTAAAATAATTTATTTATCATATAAATTCAGTAGCAAAAGGTTTGGGGTCAAAAAGATATGTAGAACTCATTTTTTGGCCCAAAAAGGGCAAAACCGACAATTACCGACTTAAGCTTAATACTCTAAGTTATGCTCAGCCTAAAATTAATTAAATATCTTCAAAAATCCCAAAATAATATATTACATCAGTGGGTAACAAGTTTGATATCAAAAAGTAGGTTTAAGTAGGCTATACGCTAATTATGCCGTTTAATCGCTAAAAAGCTTTCTAATTACGCTAATGAGCATAACTCTCAATCTACACCTCAAACTGATGTCAAATTTTGGGTGCAAGTTTATAAATCAGTAACTAAGGTTTCTACTCATTTATATTTTTAAAAATCACGTTTTATGGTGAAAAGGGCATAATGGTCAACATATGAGCAATTAACGGAATCATGCATATTAATTGGATAACTATTGAACCAAGGTGTATAATCACAGAGGGTTATACTAGCATGTAACCTGGTCCAATTAAAGCTCTAAGGAATTTCTAAAACATGCTTAAACGGGTCAGAACTGAAAGTCAAAGCAAAAGTCAAATTATGCGACTTTCGGTTCCGAACCGGGTCTCTACTGAAAATTTTCGGGTTGAACATGTTTAGACATGTTCTTACATTCATTACCAAGTTATATTAATGATCAAATAGGTTGTATGGGTGCTACATTTCTAATTATGCATAAATTGTAAATTAAGCATTCTGTTGACTTTTTAATAGCAAGTTTGACCCGACATTTGACCTAGTTAGAGTGGGAATCAGAGGGTGACCTTTTAAGGGTTTAATGCCCACATAATTACCAAATTATAACTACTTTCAATTCGACTAATCACTGGGCCATCAATGATTAATCGCTAAGTCAAGCGGTAATTACGACGGTTTGACTTTTAAGCTAAAACTAAGCAAAAACTCAACTAAGAAAGGTTAAGCATACTTACTGAAGTCCTATGCACGATTAGTGATCACTTGAGTCTGCTTTGGAGCTCCAGAAATGATCAGAAATGCAGAAGTGAGGTGTGATCAAAATGGTTGCAACAAGGGCCTTTATATAGTGTTCAAAATCTCATAGATCATTGACACACAAGCCTAACAATGGCCATGGATCATCCACAGATGTCCCTAAGGGCCTAGGGGTTGTTTAGGGGTCGTCCAAGATGAGGAAAATCGATTATAAGTCGGTTATAATGCTCATAGCAGACATCTAGCAACATCAGCCCAAAGTTTTCGGAACAGATGGCCCCTCGCGCCACGCGTAGCCCCCCCTAGGGGCCCTCGCGTCGCGCGACGCCCCTTCTGATCAAATCTGAATTTTTGATTTTTATGCTTTGGTCCTTGGTCCATAATAAGTTTGTTTCGACATTATTTCTTGCATTATGAACCCTCCAAATTGACTTATAAGGGCTTCAAGACTTATACCCATTTTGTTAAGTCCTCGGTTAACTTTGTTATCACCCGAAAAGTCATAAACTTCATCGTTGGCGCTTTTAACCCCTTGTATACGAAATTGATCATAACTTTCTCATACGATAACGAAACTTTATGAAATTTATATCGTGCATTCCAGTGAGCATAATTTACCGTTACAAAGCTTCGGGTTTGCTAAAAGGTCACTCAGAGGTATAACTTAAACATGTTGACACATTTAACCCCTGTAGTTTGTAATCTCTCACTTTCTTTCATATTTAACTTCGTATGATCCATGATTTATTCGTTTGAAGGTATAAACATCATGTAGGGTTATTATAAAGTATATTTATTCACTGTTGACATTTTGAACCCGTATATTCATATACTTTTCATGTTTGTCAACTTTAGTCCTTTTAGAACATTCTTTCACACGTTCAAACCTTATGACACGTGTCATTACATTATAGGACGAAAATTTTCGAGGTGTTACATCCTCACCCCCTTAAAAGAAATCTCGACCTCGAGATTTACTGTAATAAATGAGGGTATTTGTCTTTCATTGTGGACTCAACCTCCCACGTGTACTCGAGACCTCTACGGGCATCCCATTTAACCTTTACAATAGGTACATGCTTCCTTCGAAGCTTCTTAACCTGTCGATCCTCGATCGACACAGGTTTTTCAACAAACTTTAAGCTCTCTTCTATGTGCACATCTGTATGCGGTATGACCAGTGATTCATCAGCGTAACACTTCTTCAGATTGCAGATGTGAAATACATTGTGAATTCCACTGAGCTCTTCAGGTAAGTTTAACTTATAGGCAACTGATCCGACTCGTTCGATGACCTCGAAAGGTCCTATGTATCTCGGGCTTAACTTGCCTTTCTTACCAAATCGCATCACTCCCTTCCAGGGTGATACTTTAAGTAACACTTTGTCACCTACCTCGAAGTTAAAAGCTTTACGCTTTAAATCTGCGTAGCTTTTCTACCTATCCCTGGCAGCTTTCAGGCGGTCACGAATATGGACAATCTTGTCCGTCGTTTCAAAGACTATTTCCGGTCCTGTCAGTTGGACATCTCCAACTTCCGCCCAACAAACGGGCGTTCTGCACTTTCTACCGTATAAGGCCTCGAAAGGCGCAGCCTTTATGCTGGTATGGTAGCTATTGTTGTAGGAGAATTCGATTAACGGCAGGTGGTTATCCCAACTACCACCTAAGTCGATCACACATGCACGAAGCATGTCTTCCAACGTTTGGATTGTACGCTCACTCTGTCCGTCTGTCTGGGGATGGTAAGCCGTACTGAAATTTAAACGCGTGCCCAGAGATTGTTGGAAACTTTTCCAAAAATGCGACGTATATCTAGTATCTCTGTCAGAGATAATAGCCACAGGTACGCCATGTAAAGCTACAATCTTATCTATGTATAATTGGGCTAACATGTCGGAGCTATAGTTCTCCTTGATGGGTAGGAAATGTGCTGACTTTGTAGGACCGGTTTTGACACCGTTCGATTGCGTAACGGACGTTTCACGTGCGGAATCCGTGAACGTACGTGACCGAACACACACTATCGTACTACTAACGTGATTTTATTGAATGATGTGACAAATCCGGTACAAAAATTCACGTTTACACTACTTTCTCTCTCTACACTTTCTCTCTCTAGAAAGTCTTCTCCAAGTCTTCTAAAAAATCTTAAGTCCTACTAAAATCATGACATAACCTCCTATTTATATGGTCAAGGCAACTTAATGAAAGTTCTCATTAATTACAAGTTTGCCACCTTGCCATTTCTAACTAAATATAACATTATGCACTTGATTTCTTCCGGCTTTTCACTACGACTCGGATTGACGAAGGCGATAGACAATAAATGCATCAACAATCTCCCCCTTGGATATTGCCGTAGTCAATCTCGTAGTGAAACTCATAGCGGCTTGTCTTTCTCTCTCTCTCTAAGACTCGAACAAAGCTGTAGTCGACAGACAACTGCACTAACAAACTCCCCCTTGGATGTTGACGGAATCTTTAGTGAGAGTCTTCAAATACTCTTGCTCGAACAGAATCCCGGTGGATCTGTCTTCAGCTTCCGTTGCTCTTTTTCTTCAGAATCTTCAGGCTCCCCCTTTCGTCAAGCTTCCGTGCTTTTGGGATCGACGCCTTGCTTTTTGTAGTAACAGAATCAGAAACCTACACATCTCAACCTCTCGTAAGACAAAATAATTTTGACTCTAAAAGAGTTCACTCAAAATTCTCAAACATATAACACACGATAATGTGATTCAAATTAATGAATCATCTAAACATTTGAGGATTATCTTCCAACTTCTCATCATCTTAACCAAACCAATTTTTCATCTTGTTTAGCCTTTGAGATTTTGAATACCAGCTTTTCAACATCAGTTGTCGAAAATCTTTTTGAATTTTTCAAAATATGAAACATAAATGCAATAACAGAAATTAAATGCAGAAATGAAATATGTACAAGCATATTTTTGTGAGTTTGCGAAAGAGGATCATATCAGTTTTTTAGACACATCACAAGCACCGTTAAGCTTTTAATCGTTTTAAGTTCTAAACGATTCACGTTGATTGACGATATAATTGTCCTCTTAAGCTCAATCTAAAAACTTTCGAAATGCTTACCGATACGTTAAGGTATATTAATTTTGCACTAAGTTCTTATGGACCCCACGATCTCAGCATATCCCCTCATCATGCAATACACTAACTCAAGTAATGCCTTTAAACTTTCATCAACTGTGATATGTGCGGAAACAAAGCAGAATGTTTAAACATTAACAATCAGGTCGATACTTCCGTATACGCAGAGAAAGTCCAATGTTTAAACAAAATAAGAAAATAAAACAAGTTGAAGTTGTTTAGGCTTTAACCACCAGGTCGATACTTCCGTATACGCAGAGGAGGTCCAAAGCTTAAACGAAACACCAAAGAAAATAAAGCAGAACGTTTAGGCAACAACATCCAGGTCGATACTCACGTATACGCAGAGGATGTCCGATGCTTAAACAAAATAAAGAAATAAAACAAGTTTAAATCTTTGCAAAATAAAATGCACAATCACAGCAACTTTTCAGCAAAGTTGTGAAAGTTCACGAACTTAACCAGTTTTATGTCTTTCGACAATCAGCGATTACTGAGTAGGCACACTATCAAGAAGGACAAAACTAAGTACTATGCTTTCAACCGTGTTTCCCACTAGAACTAGGCTTTTCATTTTAGGTTTGTATCGTTATCGCAAATCTACTAGTCTAGCTGAGCCTACCATCACATCTATAGTGAGACCGTTTATCACATTTTAACTTTCCATTTCTTTAGCATGCTGTGACATTCCAACTGATTTACTATCATTTCATCTTTTTCTCAACAAAACTCATTTTGAATTTTTCAATGTTTTTGAATTTTTCAAATTTTCAAATGTTTTTGGATTTTCTAAAAATTCTTACTCCCCCTAAAATGCAAACACATTTTAGGAAATTTGAAACTAAACTGTACAACCAACTTGACAACTGATATCAAATCGCTTCAATTCGCCATTCACTTGGCATAAACAATCAGAACTCCCCCTCACAACAAACTATTTTCCCATAATGATTTCAAAACACTTAAGTTTGCTTTAATCAAAATGGTTTTTCCGGAAAATTAGTTTTGTGTGACGTTTCACAAACATGGGGATCTTTCATCACTTTGTTTTCTTCAATCACTTGTAAAATTTAACATTTCCGATTTAAACAACAAAACCACTTGTAGAAAATCAAGTACAACTTAATGTCCCTGATTTACCACTTGAAAGTCGAAATATCACCGAAGTGAATTTCTCAAGAAATATGCCGATTCCTACTCCCCAATTACCAACCTGGGAGTTCCGGCAAGTCAGGTTTTTCAGTTAAAGAGATTCACCCAAGCCTGACGGTCCTTGGGTGTTTTGAACATACCTTTTT
>JARYGA010002720.1:0-54629 GCA_030545235.1 Helianthus tuberosus
TGGTGCACTTGGTACCGTACAGGTAATGTCTCCATATCTTAAGCGCGAAAACAACTGCTCCCAGCTCCAGATCATGAGTAGTGTAGTTTCTTTCGTGAACTTTAAGTTGGCGCGATGCGTAGGTAATGAGCTTGTCACGTTGTATCAATACGCAACCAAGTCCTTGGATGGAAGCGTCGCAATAAACCACGAAATCATCGGTGCCTTCGGGCAATGAGAGGATAGGCGCGCTATAAAGTCTATCCTTTAGATGTTGAAATGCGGACTCCTGTGCATCACCCCAACGATAGATGACACCCTTCTGAGTCAGTTAAGTGAGAGGTTGCGCAATCTTGGAGAAGTCTTTGATAAACCTTCTGTAATATCCTGCCAAACCCAAAAATCGACGGATTTCTGTTGGTGTACGGGGTGCAGGCCAGTTCTTGATCGATTCAACCTTAGATGGATCCAGATGAATTCCATCCTTGTTTACCACATGGCCTAGAAAGTGGACTTCGCGAAGCCAGAAGTCACATTTCGAAAACTTGGCATACAACTGCTCCTTTCGAAGAAGTTCAAGCATAAGTCGCAGGTGCTGCTCGTGTTCCTCCTGATTCTTAGAATAGATCAGCATATCGTCGATGAACACAATAACGAACTTATCCAGGTAAGGTTTGCATACTCGGTTCATGAGATCCATGAAGACCGCTGGTGCATTCGTCAGCCCGAATGGCATAACCAGAAACTCGTAATGGCCGTAACGAGTTCTGAATGCTGTTTTGGAGACGTCCTCATCTCGGACTCTCAGCTGATGGTATCCTGATCTCAAATCAATCTTGGAGTAATAGCTTGACCCTTGCAACTGGTCGAACAAATCGTCAATACGTGGAAGAGGATAACGATTCTTCACAGTCACCTTGTTGAGTTCGCGGTAGTCAATACACATTCTGAAGGTACCATCTTTCTTCTTTACGAACAAGACTGGAGCTCCCCAGGGCGAAGAGCTAGGACGTATAAAACCCTTTTCCAAGAGTTCTTGTAGTTGCTTGGACAGTTCTTCCAGTTCGGTTGGGGCTAAGCGATGAGGTGCTTGAGCTATAGGCGCTGCTCCAGGAGCTAGCTCGATTTGGAATTCGACTCGTCGATGAGGCGGAAGACCAGGTAATTTCTCAGGAAATACCTCAGGAAAATCGTGCACTATAGGAATGTCTTAAATTTTCTTCTCTTCCGTTGATGTGTCAGTAACGAGCGCTAGAATGGCAGTGTGGCCCTTATGCAAACACTTCTGGGCCTTTAAGGAAAGAGATAATGCCTACAACAGCACCACTCTTATCGACCTGAATCACCAGAGGTTCTTCACCAGAACGAGGAATGCGGACGATTTTCTCCTTGAAAACAATCTCCGCTTGATGATGAGATAGCCAATCCATCCCAATAACGACGTTGATACTACCAAGTGTGATAGGGATGAGATCGATAGAGAAAGTCTGACCAGCTAAGACGAGGTTACACCCTTTAACTATGTGTGTGGCCTCGAGACTTTTACCATTTGCTAGCTCTACCGTGTGTTTGGCGGTCAAAAGTGTTGGAGTGCGCTTAAGTATTGACTAACTTTTAAGGACGCATAACTAGTATCGGCACCCGAATCGAATAAAATAGTAACAAAGAAGTCATCCAGAAGAAACTTACCCATCACAACGTTGGGATCGTTCCTTGCGTCAGCCTGACCAATCACGAAGGTGCGACCTTTGCCGTTATTGTTACCCCCGTTTTTGCCTCCATGGTTGTTCTCATTCGGATTCAGCTGAGGACAGTGCCTTTTGAAGTGACCCTCAGCACCGCACTGAAAGCATCCCTTATTACCTTGCTGGTGTTGCTGTTGGTTTTGGGGAGTTTGTGGCCGCTGTTGTCGGTTCTGCTTCGCAGGACGTAAGCTTCGGCAATCTTTGGCTTCATGTCCCAACTTGCTACATCTCTAACAACGACCCTTGTTGCACGGCCTGCTGTGGTGCAAACTACATCGATTGCACTTTGGGTGATTTCCCCTGTATCTACCCTGACCTTGATTTCCAAAAGGCTGCTGACTGGGGTTCCTGTGTTCATCTGTCTTTCGCTGCTGGGACTGAGACTGAACTGGAGTAGAACCCTCGCCCGAATTCCCATCCCACTTGCGCTTGTTGTTACTGGGAGCATCAGTAGTAGTAGCGTTAATACGCTTGGGCAGCTTGCCCTCTTCCAGCGCCTGATCGGTGAGCTGGTGTGCCAAACGAACGACTTGCTGGATTGTGGGAAGGTTGGCCTCACTTACAGACCCTTGGATTTCTGGGACTAAGCCCCTGAGGTATAGCTTGATTCGCCTAGATATGGGTTGTGACATGTTAGGACATAAGGCAGCCAAGTCGTTAGACCTCTTTGTGTAGGCCTCAATTTCTGATCCCTCCATCTTCAAACCATAATACTTTGTTTCAAGTTCCAGAATGTCGTCCAGGTGGCAGAATTTTTCCTTAATCAAATCCTTGAAGTCGCTCCAGAGGATGGCATTCGCGTCTGCCAATCCGAGCATCTGAACTTGTGTGCTCCACCAAGAATACGCTTTCCCTTGCAACATGCCGGTAGCGTACTCTACTCATTTGCTGGCAGGGCTTTCACTCTCTTCAAATGTAAATTCGATTCTTCGGATCCAGTGTAGAAGGCCGATTGTCCCTTCAGTGCCATCAAAAGTGGGAGGTTTGCATTCCAGGAACGCCTTGAAAGTGCCCATGCGTGTTTGAGAGTGCATGGGTTGACTCCCTGATTGGGTTGCTAAGGCTTCAGCAATCCGTTCGTCAATCAAGGTCGTCAGCTGACCCTGGGTCATGTCGAGACGTCCACTCATGATCTTCACATCGAAGGGACACACGTAAGAAAGGTGTCGCAAGTGCGTAAGTGTGTAGTGACAGAAAAGAGTAAGCACACAAGGTTCAAATAGCAGTTATTACACTAGCTAATGCATATATAATCAAATGTGCTACTAGCAGGTAGGTAATACAAACATAAACCATATTACCTATAATGTCGAGTCTTGCACGTGGAGCGAAGCGTCGTTGTGGATCGTTGAGCACTGTACAGGTTATAGTCTGGTTTTAACAAAAACCTTTTTTCCCTTTATTAAAACCAAGTTCACTATAACCAATGGCTCTGATACCAATCTGTCACACCCCCAAAATCCACCATGCGGGGTATCACCGCTTGGAGGCGTGACATGACCAGGATCGAGCCACCAATCATACTGAACAACGTACTTAAGTAAATAAAGACAACCCCAATACGATTGGTGACCAAAAGCTAGTTAACCAAGTTTTTTTTTTTTGATTTAGACAGCGGAAGCATAAACGTAAAGTTCAAAACATAAGTTCGCAGTTCATAAGTTTAAAGTCCATCACATAGGTTTAATAAGTTCATAATGTTTTAAACATTAAACACTGGACATAACCGTCCGCACACCACAACGACTCCTTCCTCGTGCAAGCTCCAAATGTTTAGCGACCTGTAAGGCATGTAACAACGAGTCAACAACAAAGTTGAGTGAATTCACAGTTGGTTGTTTAGTTATAGTGTTCGTGAATCATTTGTTCATTTCGTAAACCAAGTATCTTATTTATCTGTATCGCGGTTTCCCAAACATGTTTGCGATGATTAGTGGCCGGATCGCGGTTTCCAAAACATGTGTGCGATGATTAGTGGCCGTATCGCGGTTTCCCAAACATGTGTTCGAAGATTAGTGGGGCTTCCCATGTGTCGACTAGTCGTGTTTGTACGTGCCCTTCTTGATCCAAGGACCGTAGCGAGTGTGAGTGTACGTAGGTTTTACGTACGTGCCCTTAAATCCGAGGACTGTGAAAAGTAGTTTAATAGTAATGATATTACGAGTAGTTATTCAAATCCCATTCCCAACCCACCGGGAATCCCATGCCTTAGAAAGTGTGTGAACTCACCTCGGTTGCTCGGTTTGACTCTCAAAAGTAGCTAACAGTCAAGGTCGGTCAGTCACGTCCTAGTACGATTACCACTTAGTTTATTAGTGACTTCAAATAGAACACAAAGTTCCTACACGTATCTATCACATAGCATGCATCACTTTAACGGTTTATGCCCATATATACTTCCCATCCATTCCCCACTCAAAATCAAACATACGATAATGCACATAACATATATAACTTGTTAGATCATTCACAGATAGCATACTCGACATTTAGACACGCGAGTCACAACTTATGTCTTTTCAGCATTTATCTTCAAAATCGGCTGTTTTCGGACATTTTAATAAAATAGTTAAATTATTCCAAAAATTCCCAAATTTTTACAGGATATCTTAAACGTTCCATATTTTCTTGTGTAAAAATATCGGGGTCCGGTTCATTACCAATATTTTATAAAAATTCATATTCCGGACTGAACTCAGATTTATATATTTCTGACCACAGTCCACGGAACAATTTATTAAAAATTCATCGAGTGTCCGATTTACGAAATTACAGTGGGGTAATTACAAATGCATCGGTTGTCATCTACTGTATAAATCTCATGGTCCGATTCTACACAGAATACAAGTTACAACAGAAAATACAACACTCATTTATTGCTGTAAAAACTCAGCCTAAGCTGCTGTTACGAATCGGTTCTTTAAAAATAGTAAACAAAATCCAAAAATTACGATTCCAGTGCCATTAGAACCGTATTTTATAACACATAAATCTAGGCTTCAGAAAATACGTTTTTCGTTAAGTTATGGTCTTGTTACAGCCTGTTGAAGGCGGCTGAAAAAGTAACTCAGCATGTTATTTCACGGTTTAAACATTACTAAATCACATCAACGAGTGTCCGAACAATGGATTTAGCAAGAAAACAACTTTTAAACATCAAGTATGGTTTAACCAACCCTCAAACCAACAAGATTCCGCTTTATGATTCAGACACAAGTAAACTTTTATGTAGCTTTTATGTTCATAACTCATGTTTCACATTTTCTAGCATTCTTGTAAATTAGTGATTTAAACAACAATCCATCATACTACATGTCATAAATTCAAACAAGATGAAACCACGTGTAAGGAAACTTACTACTAGCCTCTAGCTAGGGAAGAATTTAGTGAAGAAATGTGAAGAAAAGATGGTGTAAACGGCTAGAACAAGCTCCTTTGAAGTCCCTTTAAGTTGCAACCTCCATAGATCCTTTAAAGCTTTGAATGGCACAATATGTTGGAGAAGATGAAGATGTTGGAAAGGTGATGGTGGTTTCGGTTATGTGGGAACCGAAAGTGAGAGGAGAGAAGTGAAGGGGAGTGTGTAATCTTGGTGAAATGATGTTCAATCTAAGGTGCCATACTACATATAATCATCCTACATATCTTAGATACTTACACAAGCAAACAATCAAATTAAATAAGAAAACAAATCAAGTGTAAGATTGAGAGCATGGAGGTGGTGATATGGTGGGTCCAACTTGGGACTAAAATCGTTGGGGGGTGGGGGTCTTAATGTAAAATTTGTGACTAGAATGTAAACATGAGTTATATTTCTAGTAATATATTCATGTATGTTAGTTTGATGATTTATAACGGGTGTTATGATAGACGGGGACCATGACTAGCTCAAAATAATTAAATAATGTGTTCGACAAATATTTGGTGTCCCGGGTAATGTCCGGTTGTTCGGTCGGATACTGTTCCGTTAAAGTGTTTAATTATTACGTAAGGCGTCTTATATATATATATTTTCGTAACACGGTTAATTCCTAACACTCAGGAAAGCATACCAGACTGTTTAGTATTTTTTCTGTATACTACTAGTATGCTAACACGCACATGTACGTATAACACAGAAATCAGAGAGCAGTTAAATGATTCAGCACAGTCATCAAGCACTTTAATTATCACTAATAAATTGTACGGAATACATGTAAATTGAGGGTTGTCACACATATCATATGCATCGAGGCAGTTAAAGGTGCATGAGAAAAACTACACCACTCAAGATCTTGAGTTGGGTGCAGTTGTGTTCGCTCTTAAAATCTAGAGACACTATTTGTATGGCACAAAATGTGTGGTTTTCACTGACCACAAAAGTCTTCAGCATGTCTTCAATCAGAAAGAACTTAACATGAGGCAAAGATGTTGGGTTGAGCTTCTAAACGACTATGACTGCGAAATTCGCTACCACCCTAGTAAAGCGAATGTCGTGGCTGACGCATTGAGTCGTAAGGAACATACTAAGCTTCATTATGTTCATGTTCAATCTGATATCCAAGCACGATCTGATATTCAAGCCCGCATCTCTCAAGCTCAACATGCTTGTGTTTCACAAGACTTGATGGGTAAGGAATTACCCTATCATATTAAGCCTGGTCTTGAACTGAAGGACGATGGATCTTATTATTTCATGGACCGTTTGTGGGTCCCAAGCCAAGATGGTCTTCGCACCTTACTTATGGATGAAGCTCTTAAGTCTCGTTATTCTGTCCATCCTGGCTCAGACAAAATGTATAAGGATCTTCGTACTCAGTATTGGTGGCCTGGTATGAAGAAGGATATTGCCTTGTACATTTCAAAATGCCTTACTTGTCTTAAGGTTAAGGCTGAACATCAGCATCCTTCTGGTTTATTGGAGCAACCAGAGATCCCAGTTTGGAAATGGGAAAACATTGCTATGGATCTCATTACCAAACTTCCGCGTACTAAGAAAGGTCATGATGCCATCTGGGTAGTTATTGATTGTCTTACTAATCAGCGCATTTCTTACCTATCCGTGAGGATCTATCTGCTGAAATGTTGGCTAAAATCTATGTGGATGAAATCGTATCTCGACATGGTGTTCCTTTGAACATTATTTCTGATAGAGATGCTCGCTTCTCTTCTCGTTTTTAGAGAACCATGCAATCTGCTATGGGGACCCAGCTTAATCTGAGCACTGCTTATCATCCGCAATCTGATGGTCAATCTGAAAGAACAATCCATACTTTGGAGGATATGCTTAGAGCTTGTGTGATCGATTTGAGTGGTTGTTGGGATTCACATCTTCCATTGATTGAATTCTCCTACAACAACAGTTATCACTCCAGCATCAACATGGCTCCTTTCGAATGAGATAGGTGAGGCTCAACATACTGGACCTGACCTCATTCTAGAGACAACTGATAAGGTTAAGAAAGTTCGTGATAACCTACAGGCAGCTCGAAGCCGTCAAAAGAGTTACGCGGACCAACGACGCAAGCCCTTGGAATTTCAAGTCGGTGATCGTGTATTACTTAAGGTCTCACCTTGGAAAGGTGTGATCAGATTTGGAAAGAAAGGAAAACCTGCACCTAGATATGTTGGACCATTCAAGATCGTCGAAAGAATCGGTAAGGTAGCCTACAGACTTGAGTTACCTCCTGAACTTGGTAATGTTCATCCAACCTTCCACATGTCCAATCTCAAGAAGTGTTTAGCTGATGAGAACCTCCACATACCACTTGACGAAATCCGCGTTGATAAAACACTACATTTTATTGAGAAACATGTGGAAATCATGGACCGAATAGTCAAATGGCTTAAACGCAAGCGCATTCCTTTGGTTAAAGTTCGCTGGAAATCTAAGCGTGGACCTGAGTTTACTTGGGAATGTGAAGATCAAATGAAGGCGAAGTATCCGCATCTTTTCCCACAAGTTTCCTCTAAACAAATTTCGGGACGAAATTTCCACAAGTAGGGGAGACTGTGACATCTGTGCTTGTAATCATTGTAAACAGTTCAGTTATCAATGAAATAAAGTTAGTTAATCCCAATGTTTGTTTATTTATGTTTTACATTTTCATGTTTTGACTTTTATTCAATTTCAAACTCTATATCGCTTTCTAGAGAGTTATACGCAAACTGGTGCGTAAACGTAATCAGTTTAACGTGATAAACACTCTGGAGCATCAACATATGCTTAACATACCTTAAATAACCTTTACATAACTTAGAAATAAGTTTTGAAGGCTTTGGTATGGCAAAATCAAGTCTATTCGCTTACAGGGACTAAAATTGACAAACTGCGAAAGTATGCCAAATTGAACTGTAACAAACATTCCGGAACATGGCCATAAGTTAAACACACCTTAAATAACCTTTTCATAGCTTAGAAATGGACTTTGAGAGGTCCGGTGTGTTAAAATAAACTTTATGCTCATTCAGGGACTAAAAGCGTCAAAAAGTGCATAAATTTGCATTTTCGCGCATAACTTACGCTCTGAATACATCCGAACATCCAAATATTTATGTAAGCATTAAAATATTTTATTTTAGTGTTTGGCATAAGAAAAATTCATTCGTCGCGCAATTTGGATCTTTTTTCGCGCTTGTACGCATCTCGTCGTAATTAAGTAAACATCGCGATCGTATGACCAAACGAACTGACATCCGGCATATTTTTGAGCATGTTTCATGTCCACAATGTTTAGGCATCATTTTAGGGCCTTAAAGTTGGCTTAACGGGCCTTGGAAGTGTCGAAATGAGCTTAAAACACATCAGGGACTGAAACTGTCATTAACTGAAAGCTGGTTGCCGATCTGCAGAGCCCAGGCGGGCCGCGTAAGCATATACAGAAACTCACGAGGGCCGTGTGGCCCTCCCAGATATGCAAAATCAGTTTAAACAGCTGTTATACCCTTGTATTCCACTTGCAAACGGTTTTTAGCAAACAATGGGCCATTTCTAGGGGCTCCAATGGTTTCTTAAAACTATGGGCTTGATGTGTATGGCTAGGATTGAATCTCGGATAACGAGGAATGATCTTAACGGTTCTAACATATCTATAAATACCCCCTCACCCATTTCACTCATTCCCTAACATTTGATCTGATTTTATACTCTCTAAGTGGAAGTATATGCTTCCTACCTGAGAGTGGATTGGATCAAATACTTGCGGGGACCCTTTGTAAGTGTTCCTTCGTTCTTTTTATGTGTTTTTACGCTTGAAAGTCAAACTGTGTTTGACTTTCTGCATTGACCAGTTTATGGTCAATGCGAAGTTCGTTTGAACTTCATAACGTGAGCGTAATCACGATGGTCATAGTCCATAGTGACTATACCTACTGATTACCACGTTATCTAGGCTCAGTGACGAGTCGTAGTTTCGGCCAAAATGCGTATTCTTGCGTATTTTGTAACCAAACTACTCTAGGGTATCAAAACCGTTTATTTTGATATCAAAACCTGTTTTCTAACTTGACTAAAGATGTTCTAGCATGTTTAGCTCGTCACTTTTAGATTTGTGCTTGTTTAGGGTCGTAAGGGTAAGCGATCTAATCAATCGCTTATGCTTTCGAACCCAACCCATTTAGTCAATCATTAGGATCCGACCAAACACTTTAGGTGACCATAGTTGTATAGGGAATAACCTTCCGAGGTTATACCTTATGGTCACAACGTTTAGTAGTTGTATGATAGGTAGTATATATGCCTTAGGTAAATTACCAAAATGCCCTTTTTACGGCAAACTTCATTTTAAGCATATGTAACATAACTTTTGACATCTAAACTGATTTAGCAACAATATTAGACATATTAAGGCATATGTTACTTGTCATAGGACTAGTTAGGCGGCCCGAACGCGTTTTACGCGAACGACGCGTTAAAGTAGCATAAGCTACCTAAACGGGTCGTAACGGGTCAAAAGCACTTAGGATAAGTTTTGTTTTAGTATGTAGGCTTTGTTAAACCATATTAAATGAGTTCCTACACTCATTTGGTTTACGAACCCTAATACTAGCCGATCCTCCGAATAGGTCCGTTTATTAATGTAGTTACCTATATTAGGTGCCGTTTGATTCCGTAACCTTCTAGATTTGCTTGGTGGATATCTAAAGTCTATTGAGCAATCTCAAGTGAGTACATAGACCCATCTTTTACTGTTTTTCAAACATTTTGGGGTGAAACACATGTGCCTACTTGTTATTTTCATGCTTTCCATGCTTTCATATCATATACTTGCTATGTTCATTAGTACACTTATAGTACATAATTTCATTGTGTTTTTGCTATGTATGTCCTTTGTAGCATACTTAGTACCTTGTTTTACATGACATTTTATGCTATGTATGTTCACTATACTTAGTGCATTTGTTTTTCATCACATGCTATGTATGTCCGTTTTGTCGCATACTTAGTACATTTTCATCACATGCTTACATTTTGATATGACATTTGGTTTGTTAAGTGGGACCATATACATTCATTAACTTTGATCATGCCGCTCGTTAGTAGGTAATGGTACCATAGGAATTGACAACTCCCGTTCCTGACATCCTAGGTATGTTTGGATGAAAGGAATGACCGAATCCGATAAAACATAACACAGATAGACCTTTAATTTGGTTAAGGGCTTATCACCACAGTCACAAGGCTTGGATGTATGCATTTTTACAATACCGCATAAATGTTTGTATTCAGTATAGCATGCATTTCCACAAGACATAGCATTGATTTAAACAATGTTTTACTTCAATACATTACTTTGTGCATTTTTATCTGTGGCTCAGTAGATATATATATATGTTTCACTTGCCATACATGACATTTTGTTTACACATTACATATTTGACATTTGACATAGACATTTTGATATTGATATACATATTTCATGGACTACATTTTGACATAAACATTTTGACATGATTTACACAAAGACATTTGACAAATGGTTTAGATATGGGCAATTTACATTGGTGGTTTGGTTGGGTAAAATGATTTGAGTAACGAGGCGTGTGTAATATGATACAAGCATGGTGGATACGCCGCTGGTACTTCCTATATATAAGTGCTTGTATGGTATTACATATCGTAGCGTTATTTGAATCATTTTAATTTAGACATATAACATTTTATACAAATAACATATTTTTCAAGACATTGTTTTACGAACAACTTATTTTAATCAAAATTCATTTTACTTGGTTATTCATTTAACCTCACATTACTCTTTTACATATCATCTACTTTATCATCGCTTTTCAAAAGATTTATAAAACAAAACAACTAACAAGGTTCATGACTGACTTTTGTTAAACAACTTTTTCTTAAACTTAAGTCATAAATCCTATTTTCACAAAACCTATGTATCTCACAGGCATTTTTATGCTGATGTACCTATTTTCACATGTGTTTCAGGAGCTGTTGCTTAGGATGATGATCGTGACACTAGGGCGGACCTGTGCCTTAGAGACTTAAAATAAAAGATAGACTTAGTTTAATTATGTTGTGTACTCTTTGGTTCTTGTTTTGAAACAATGTATTCCACCTTTGGTTGTTGAATAAAATGAAATTTTAATTACCATGGTTGTGGAACAATAATTCTGTTACAACACTCCCCGACGTTTCCGCCACGATTTGATGTTTTACGTGGTCGGGGTGTGACAGTATACATATACGGTTTTTTTTATATAGTGTGGCCCCACAAATATTGGCTAGATCTTTCATATATTTCTTTTGATCTTTTGAGGACACTTGTATGTGCATGACACCTTCATATCTTCTATAAATCTTTCTATATCTTCACTTAATCTTTCAAGATCATCTCACTCAACACTCAACCTTTCCTTCTTCTCTCTCCCTCCCAAACCGTCCACTCCTCTCTCTCTCTCCATATTCATCCTTTGCAAACTTTGTTCTTCATTTCAAGCTCCATTTCTAGCCATATTTCAAGTGGTGGTGAAGAGCCAAAGGTGATTCCAAGGTGTTCTCAAGTGATTCAAGCTTCCTATCATCAAAAATCTCATCCTACAACCTACTTGAATCTTGAAGGTATAACATTTATTTTTAAATCATACTTTTAATTCTTGGTTGTTCTTGATGATTTGAAGTTTTTCTTGAATCTTGGGATTTTCACTAAACTTGAAATCTAAAATGAAATGGGTCTTGAAACAAATAAAAATGGTGGTGTATATATATATATATGTATAACCGTACATATATATACATGTGTGTATGAGTCTTGAAGTTCGATTTCTTGTTTAATACTTGTCTATGTTGTTACATGTTCTTGAATAATAGTTTAAATGCAAGTATTTGGTGATTTATGTATGATATGTTAAATGTAAATTACATCAGCAGATAAACATGAATATATCTCATATTTGATGCATCTAAACCCATATAAAATGTTGATGTTATGATAGTATGCTTTAGACACTTGTACATGTGAATATATGTTGATGTAAAGCTCAAGAAATGGTAAAAAAAGGGTTGTGTGACAAAACTGTTTTAGATCAGGTTACAAACACTAAAAATAACATTATTTGATGTATTATAATGGCATGAAACTTTGACATAGGTTTGATAGCTTTGCATGTTGTACATATAGCTTAAAAGGTGGTAAATTATGTGAAATTTGCTTGATTTATGTGCTTTATTTAAGACCTGCACTATCATGAGTATAACCATTATTTTATTCAGTAAATAACATAGGTTGTGTTAAAATTTCAAGTCATTTCGATTTGGGATGGTTCGGGTAACGTTTGATGCAAAACTATGCGGTAAAACGGTCAAAAATCGCCTTTTCGGAGTATTTTTGCAAAACTGTTTTAAATCAGTAACCAAACTGATATATTTAGTATAAAAATAAGTATTTTAACTTATATTAAGTTTACTTGGTGATTGGTTAGTCATACGTGACTTCCGACGCCCAAAAATGTTACCGAATCGCAAAAATAAGTGTTTTTCGACATACACTAGAAAAGGGTTGTTCATGGGTTATTTTATGTGTTACAATGTGCTATGTGTTTTACAATATGTTTTTGATCATGTGTTAGTATTGACAAGATTATGCGTGTTACGCTCGAGTACATATATACAAATACACCAAAATAATAAAAAATAATAACTTTTCGAGAAATCTCAAAGTTATGTGAAAATTCCAAGTATTGGAGAAACTCATGTATTTTTGTGAGTTTTGATTATTTAATCATTCTTATTTAATTTAGGACGAATAAACAAATTGTGGGATTGTGTTAACATATAAAAACGCACCCAAATGTGAGTACATAGTCCCCTCTTTTACCGTTTTTTTAAAACATTTTGGGGTAAAACACATGTGCCTACTTGTTATTTTCGTGCTTTCCATGTTTTCATAATATATACTTGCTATGTTCATTAGTACACTATTAATACATAATTTCATCTTCTTTTGCTATGTATGTTTACTTGACATGTTAGTGCATTGATTTACATGACTTTTCTGCTTTGTGTGTTAACTTAGCATACTTAGTACATTGCTTTCTCATAACATGTTTACATTTGATATGACATTTGGTTTGTACAACGGGACTAAAACACATTCATTAACATTAGCTACGCCGCTCGTTAGTAAGTAATGGTACCATAGGACTTGACAAATCCCGTCCCTGACATCCTAGGTTTGTTTGGGTGTAAGGAATGACTGAATCCGATAACATTTCTTTTGATAACCTTGACTTAGGGTTATCCGTCTGTCTCAAGGCTTGAATGTATGCGTTAACTTACCATATAAGTGTTTATATCAGTAAAACATGCATTTACTTTGCAAAACATAACTTTTTGATATATTCAAAATACCTTGTTTTGTACATTTTTTTACATTTGGTTTATGTGACTACACTTTACTACCATACATAACATTTGTTACACATTACTTGACTACCTTTGGACTTTTAACATTTGACATGGTTTATACAAGGACTTTTTGACAATTGGTTTAAACATGGACTTTATACATTGGTGGTTTGTTTAAGTGACTTAAGTAAACGAGATGTGTGTAGTATGATACAAGCATGGTGGATGCGCCGCTGGTACTTCCTATATATAAGTGCTTGTATTGTACTACATGTCGTAGCGTTATTTAAATCATTCAATTTGGACTTATACATTTTACACAAACAACATATTTTTCACAAGACTTTGGTTTACAAAACAGATTATTTTATACTGCTCATTTTACTTGGTTATTCATTTAACCTTATATTATTCTTTTATTTATACATATCATCTGATTTTATTACTTTTCAAATAACTTATACAACAAAACAATTTACAAGGTTCATGAATCCTATTTTCATAAAACATATGTGTCTCACAGGCATTTTTATGCTGACGTACCTATTTTCACATGTGTTTTCAGGAGCTGTTGCTTAGGATGTTCGTGACACACTAGGGCGGACCTGTGCCTTAGAGACTTAAAATAAAGATGGAACTAGTTTAATTATGTGATGAACTCTTCGTTTCAGTTATTTTAAGACAATGTAACTCTTTGTTTGATGAATAAAACATAACTTTTAATTACCATGGTTGTGGAACAATAATTATGTTACAACACTTCCCGACGTTTCCGCCACGATTTGATGTTTTACGTGGTCGGGGTGTGACATTAATCCTCCAATACTTTATGCCGACGTTCATCTGCGTA
Organism: Helianthus tuberosus; assembly: GCA_030545235.1. NCBI lineage: Eukaryota > Viridiplantae > Streptophyta > Magnoliopsida > Asterales > Asteraceae > Helianthus > Helianthus tuberosus. Next base: position 14,417 of record JARYGA010002720.1, read on the forward strand.
ACCTACATTCACCACAAACACGCACATCATTAGAATTTGATAACTACAATTCATAATCTATCATACATAATTAAATGACCATGCCGCATTCTTTCTATTCTTACAAGTCCTTTCGATCATTCTTCCATGTACAATCTAGCATTCCAATTCCTCAAAACTGCACAACGGATTTCAATAGCATACCTGCAAATCTCACTTCATTCTCAAGGCATATGATTAGCAACTTAATACTCAAACGTTTGGAAGCTATGTATACATCTATTCAAGCCCCATTCATTCGTGTACCATAAATACTACATCGTGCCTACGTACATCCGTGTGTATACTTATAGTCATCTAATACATACACCCTTACATACTTACATATATACAAGCTCATACGTAGCACTCACACAATTCAATATGGTTTACTGACATGTCCTAATTTCAACCTCGAGTAGTAAAACATGAGTGAACAATTTACATACATACTTTCTCCTATTTATAATTACTTACTCACGCTTCCTAAACACTTTTTACGTGACTTTCGGGTACATTTCGGATCTTAAATATGAGTTCCATACTCACCCGTAGCTTATCAAGCCATTTGGTAGGGCTGAGGTGCATTATAGAAGCTTATCGGGACTTGGGATGGGTTCACGAGGTCTGAAATCAAAGAAAAAACAAAGAAATGCATAACTTTACATTTTACACCTGTCCTCCACCGTAAGCTACGGTGGCTACCGTAGCTTACGGTGGCCACAAAAACCTTACGGAGGCATTAAACTGCCTTACGGTAGAAAGAAAGGCCCAACACCCACCTTAACTTATGCTGGCTACCGTAAGTTATGCTAGCGCCCAGATCAGCTTTCCATTTTTATACCAAAACTCGCATAACTTGCTCGTTTTGCATCCGTTTCACTTGAAACTTGTTTCTAATTGTTCATAAAACATTTCCCCACCTAATTAACTAAAAATCCATACCTTGAGGTCCTTAAACATTATGAATTACATTACCGTTACACGATTCATGCATATATATTCGACCCGTTTGATTTCGCCAAGCACTTTTCGTTACCTTGTGAACTATTAACAACTTATTACTACTTTCCTTTCCATTTACTTACCTTCTCAATCATTCCCACAAGACTCCTAACCTTCATAAATAAACTTTAATTATATACTAAGAAGTGAGGTTCGGAACTCACTTACCTTGAGGGTCCGTTTCCGCATTCATTTCCTTGTCTCTTCTTGACCCGTTAGCTTTTCCTGCTTGAGTCCATTTTCCACATGATCCCTATGCTTTCATGTCCCCACAATTACATCCTTGTTAGTATACATGATTGTACATATAAATGATCATGTCGAATGCATAACTCACATTTGACTTTCATTAGTCAAGTCTAACAAGCATAAGGCATATACCCAAAATCACATCTTTTCAAACTCATATAATCCATCATGTCAATGCATAAAACGCATATCTATTTAACACATACCATATGATGTTCTAAGATTTCACAATTGTGACAAAATTCTATCCATGCCTCTTATGTGCAGTTGACTTTCAAAAGTCAACGGTTTATTGTATAAACTTTCAACTTAACCTCATATATACGTGACATCATATTAGGCTATACATATGACACTATATACATTTCATACTTATGACGCAATTGTGCTTACAACCACATGATCACATAATTACATACACATACACGTTTACTTACACATACTTTCACATGTAATTGTTTTGTGATTCTACATTTGGCAATATCATCTACGGTAACAATACGACATAACTCCAACACACTTACTTATAAATCAGCCATTTGTTTCACATTCGTATACATTCACCTTTAATTACCATAAATCAAGCGCATCAAATACATGGTGAGCATCACACCATTCAAGCACAAGATACAAATTCCTAAATGCACGATTTTAATCAAAACATACATTCAACCCGAATTCTCATATGAATTCCCTCTAAGGCACATTATTCAAGTTAGTTTACTACCGACCCCGTCATTTCCCAATTCATTCATAAATGTCAAGCCCTTTCATAAAATTCTCATATCCTAACATCACTTGGGCATTTCATCAAACACTTGGTGTGCGTACACCGTTTAATGCACAATGTACAAATAAATCATGCTTTCATTCCTATTTCTTATCTTTATTCATCATCACCATTAAAAATTACATAAATTTCCTACAATCTTTCAATCTAACCTATAATTATGCATCACACACCAACTAGTTCATCATATTTACACAAAATTCACTCTTACAAGATCATCGTATATCATCATACTACATTGAACAAGTGGGTTTCATCCTAAAACATCAATTTACTTAAATTCATGCACAATTCGTCTTTCATGTGATGATTCTAACATATATTCATAGCTAATTTCATGAAATTTCCTAGATTAATCATAACCCACTTTATTCAAGATCATCAAATCATAAAATTTAACTTACTTGATTATGAGGAACACATAGGAGAACGAAAATCTTGATACATGCATCCTATACATCTTCAATTTCCTTATCAATTGGCTGATTCATGATGAACAAGGGTTTCCCCTTGTTCTTCTTTTGTCTGGGCGACACACTCACACACATCAGTGTGTGAGTTTTGTGTTTTAATTGATTTTTATTTATTTCATCTTTCATAATGGCCAAAATAGTCCCTCAAGTTTCTAGCTGCTTATAAATGAGATTAAACTCATTATCTTGTCATTTAATGACCCACACACTAACTTGGTTACTTTCGATGATTTAATTGTCAATACTTCAATTACTAGTGTCACACCCTCAAAATCCACACGCGGAGTATTACCGCGAGACGTGTGACGACCAGGATCTTAGCCACTAATTATTTTGAACAAATTAGTTATTGTTATAAACATTAGCATAATTAGTGACCTAATTTAAATTTTTCAAAACATAGTTTAAGTTCACAGCGGAATGGGGAAGAAAACACATCGTAATTTAAAACCACAAGTTTGTTATCATGTCACTTACGAACCACGCACTCCATCCGATTGCAACGTCCGTCCAGAGCTGTAACGAGCAACCTGCAAAGCATGCAGTAGAGTGTCAACATAACGTTGGCGAGTTCACGTGTTTGTATTTTTCCAGTTTTAGTTCCAAAAACTTGTTTCAACAGTTAATTTACTCATTTATACATGCCATGGGGAGCTACCCCGTAAGTATGCCACTAAACTGTTTTTACAATACCGAATACTGGTCATCCGTACGTTTCCGTAGTGCCCCGTTTGTCAATGTTCTATCATCATTGACGGTTTTCCAGAGTCTATTAGTTCACGCCCGATCCCATACGCGGGCACGGTGTGAGGCTGGTGAGACCTAAATAGCGCTATCAACTAATAACCCGTTCGCCAGTCCCCGGCGATTAATCGGTATTAAGTAGTGAGGACTTGAGTGATAGATTTTCGTTTTGTTTTGCTTGTTGCATTCAGTATAAATAGTAATTAACTAAGGGTCTCGCATAAGGGGAGAAAAGTAGGTGTGTATCCCTCACAGGGGATAGTGTTGTTACCCGTATCCCACACAAGGAGATAGAAATACCGTATCCCGCACAAGGAGATAGTAAGCAATCCCAAACTAGGAAAAGTTGTTTCGTTCCGTTTCCCAACCACCGGGAACGCATGCTTTAAGTAAAAATTAGTGAACTCGCCTTTGCTTTGCTCGGTAGTTAATTTACTTGTGTTACGTTGGTCAACCATACCCTATTATGGTTTATAAATATTTATTAGGTTCGTGTGCAAATAAATGTCACGTACAACTACACGTATCTAACACATAGCACGTAAGTCATACTAGCATATACGTTATTGGGCCTATCCTAGCATGCAAACAGTTAAACAGTAACAGTTAAACATTAACAGTAGCACGTGGTTCAAAACATCAGTTTGTGCGGCCCAATAACTAAGCAGAGTAGTCCAGTCAAAACCGGGTGGTCTCGACTCGAACAGGATTCAAACAGAATATGACCCGAGCCACCAGCTTATGTCCGAGTGGTGAGATTCGTCGGGCCGTCCAGAACTGTCGCCGCTGTTTTCTCTTCTAGCGACGATGGCCGCCAGCATCCCCAATCAACGACCACCATCTTCCTCTTCGATCAACAGTACGGCTTGAGCCGGTTCGACATCAAAACAGAGCATCGGAGAAGAGAGAACGAGAGGGGTGTGTGTGACTGTGCAGCCGCCGGAGATGCGCTCCGGTCATCGGTTCAGCAGAGAAGGAGGGGAAGGTTAAGGGGAGTGGGTTGCGTGTAGGAGAGAGGAAGGAGGAGGGTGTCGCTAAGGCTATGATGTGGCCAGACCTGGTTCGCCGGAATATTCTCCGGTCGCCGGAAGTGTTAGAGAGATGAGGGCTGTCTGGTTTGTGTGTGCGGCTGCTCATCTTGAAAGGAACATTAGGGTTTTGGTTTCTTTTGAAAACAAATGAGAGGGGTGGGGTTTTAGGGATATTTTATAGTGTAGGGTTTAATATGAATATATAAGTAGAGGGTTCATGTGTAGGGGACTTGTGTTGGGCTCGGCCCGTGTAAGAACCCGTTAATTGTTTTCGTCTACGAGAATTGCCCGTAAATTGTATGACGGTAAATAGTGTGTGTTTCCCTCGTCGTGTGTTATCATTATTTAATAACAACCAAAGATAATGATAATAATAATAATAATAATAATAATAATAATAATGAACATGAGCATTAATAAAACGCTCCTCTCTCGACGATCAGGATCAAGGGTTTGAGTTGTCACATTCTCCCCATGTTACAGGAATTTCGTCCTCGAAATTTAAGCAAAAGTCATACGCTACGCTCTATATGTATACATAGACTCCATTACCACATGTAGATACAAGCAGTTTCACGAAAGTCCACAGAATGAACATGTAAGCCACATAGCATATACAGTCACATAGCACGTAAAATCACATAGCATTAGATTAACAGAGTTGTACGTATCTCACATAGTACGGATTTTCACAAACTTAACTATAACATCCAAGAAACGTACCGGGAAACCCGAAGTGTCACATTATCCCCAAGTTCAAGAAATTTCGTCCCGAAATTTTAGCGCGCAGCCACTGACAAGCTAGTATCGTCAAACGTTTTCATGGGGAATTACATCATCCCCTTGTTGGCCTGAGATTTCTTACCGAAATTCAGTTGTAGCCTCAGTGCTGGAAGTATAGTTTGCAAACAACTGGGGATACATGTGCATCAGCTGGTTTTCCCATTCCCAGGTAAACTCCGGGCCACGGCGTGAGTTCTAACGAACTCGATCTGTTGGTTACACTACGCTCGAGGGTTTTTATTTCTAGATCCTTGATCTCAATCGGTTCCTCAACGAAGCATAGTTTGTTGTTGATCACGAGTTCCTAAATAGGGATAACGAATGTTTCATCTGACAGACACTTTTTCAGAGTAGGCACGTGAAAGACGTGGTGTACCGCATTCAGCTCTTCAGGCAGGTTTAGTCAGTATGCTACCATACTGATCGTTTTGGTAACTTCCAACGGTCCAACGTATCGCGGATTAAGCTTGCCCTATTGGCCAAAACATACCACACCCACCCGGGGTGAAACTTTATGTAGAACCCAGTCTCCGACTAAGAATTCTAGAGATTTCCTACGCTTATCCACGTAGCCTTTTTGACGGTCTATAACTGCCGCCATACGTTGTCAGTTCTGGGTAATCCTACCCGTTGTGTCAAGTGCAAGTTCTGGGGCGGTGATTTGGCTTCCACCCAATCATAGAGGTGACTGGCATTTGCGTTCGCGTAATGCCTCAAATGGTGTTGCCTAAATGCTAGTGTAGTAATTGTTGTTGGAAGAGATTCTATAAAAAGGAAGTGTCACTCGTTTTCCAAAGTCGATAACACATGCTCCTAGCAAGCCTTCAAGGGTTTTGGAGAGTGTGTTCACATTGACCACCCATCAATGGGTGACAAACGGTGCTCATGTCTAATCGTGGGCCAAAGAATTTCATGCACAGTCTGCGACGAATCGGATGCAAAACGTGGATTACGATCTGAGATGAGAGAAGTTGGCGCTCCGTGTCTAGCATCTACTCCTTCCAAGTAGATGGTTGCAAATTCGAGAACTTGACAGTTTCCTGGGTCGTGCACTGTTACCGGCAGATATTCTATCGATGGCCTGGGATGGATAGGAGCACCTGATAACTCATCTTTCAACGATAGGAATTGCGAATTGCTGACATTACTCCAATGCTAGGTGATATTCTCTCGAGTTTAAACCATGAGTGGTTGTGTGAACGGTCAAGGAAAGCGAGCTTTGCGACATTAAAAGTCGCGCGTTAAAAAACTTAGCGCAAGGCGGTTTGCGTCGTAGAAGTACCAGGGTAAAGCGTAGGAGTCGTCCTGATTCCCACTGGTTTTTGGAATACGTTCGGACGCCATCGAAAGAAACAAGTGTTGAATTTTGATAGGATGGAATAAATTCGCGTGTCGTAACTAGATGTTGATCGAAACGAGTTCGAAGAATAGTGCTTGCGATACCCTTTACCCCCGGGGTATCTTTGGCTCGTTTCTCCAACGAGTAACATTTGTAGAAAGTAATTCGTCCAGACGAAGATTTGTGCAGAATAGAATAGGATAAGAATCAGGGAATTCATAACACGAGTGGCGAGATAATGCAAGAAGGGTAGTCAAAATTGATGCATTCAACCTGAGCAAGACATAAATGGCTTTGAGGTCGGCAACAAGGTTTCATCTGATGTCGACGAGGTAGCTGGTCTTACACAAGTTGTATGCAGTTAGAATTAAAGTACGCCGCTTTTCGATAAGGAGTGTTACGTCGATGTGGTTAGCATAATAAGAAGCAGCTAGAGGGGGACGGTCGCCGTGCGGGTTTGTAGGTTTTAGGATCTACTGAGACGTCTGGCAGGACATGATTCCTCAAATCGGTAAGAAACCAAGTTCGAGTGGATGGTTCTAAGTTGCGCGAATGAGTTTGGAGTAGTGTGTGCATCATCGGGGGGGGGGGGGGTTCGATGTGAAACTGCGAAAACAGGTTTTCGAGAAAGTACGATTGAAGTAGCACGTTGTTGAATTTCAAGGGCTAAAAAGTTTGTTGACCAAAGGTCGAGTTTGTTGAATTCACCAAACTGAAGAGGGATCTGGTCAAGGTTTCTATACGAAGAAACGTGGATGTCGTGATAAAGAAACGATAGAAGCGGGGATGCCATCTGGGCAATAAACGTGAATTCGTACAAAAGCTAGCGAAAGGATTCACGGAATCAGAAAATTCGTCAAAGAATAACGGTTCTAGCAAATGAAGGTTAAGGTAAGCATCTAGGTCACCGTACTCGTCGGTGGGTTGACTGGCTCATGTCTTCATCTTGCCACGCTCCCAAATACGCCGGTTTGTAAGAAAGATATCAATTTGCTGGGTTTTGGGGCGTGCTAAGGTATAAGGTTCAACTTGAATAAGGATTAACCATGTAACGGGGAATTAGGGAGAAATAACTCTGTGGTCGATGGAAAGGTGATACGATTGCTGGCACTATAATGAGAAGCATACACCACGTATGCTTTTCGTGTTCGAGACGTGCAAACAGAAACCCGAAAGGTGTAGACTTACTAGAATGCTTCAAGAATCTAGGTGATCAGTCGTGTGAGGGAACAAGTCTCGCTATTTAAGTTGGGAAAAGAAATACGCAAGTAAAAAGGATGCGAACGACATCGTCGTTCCTCCTAATATCCCATGATGTAGGGGTGGCTCCCCTTCGTCGATTCGTCTTCGTAACTTCTCTATGTGCTTCGTAGTAGGCCTTTCCTGGGTAGGTCTATCGAGTGGACGTCCCTCGCGTCGATTTGCAGTCCAGGAATGATATCAAGGAATACGTGGACGAGGGCTTGGAATAACTGGTTCCTTGCCCTTAATGTATCACGGTTTCGAACCAGGTTTAGGAGGACTTGCTCATGTTTAGCACGTAACATGCTTGCCTAGCCTTCGTATGATCCACTGTGTTAAATACAAAATATACGCATACATACTAACACATATATGCTAATTATACACATACACACATGCGTGTTCACACATACAAGTTATGCACAAGTAAATGTCGTTAACCTACCATTACCAGGTGAGCATCTGAGGTTGACGAACCTTGCAATTCGGAGTGTGGTGTCGTTGTGGTTTCCACTAAAGAACGGTTATAGTTTGGTTTTCATATAAAAATATTTTATTTCAAAAAAAAACCAAAAATATTTTATATTTAAAACCTAGTTCGCTATAACCAATGACTCTGATACCAATCTGTCACACCCTCAAAATCCACACGCGGAGTATTACCGCGAGACGTGTGACGACCAGGATCTTAGCCACTAATTATTTTGAACAAATTAGTTATTGTTATAAACATTAGCATAATTAGTGACCTAATTTAAATTTTTCAAAACATAGTTTAAGTTCACAGCGGAAAGGGGAAGAAAACACATCGTAATTTAAAACCACAAGTTTGTTATCATGTCACTTACGAACCACGCACTCCATCCGATTGCAACGTCCGTCCAGAGCTGTAACGAGCAACCTGCAAAGCATGCAGTAGAGTGTCAACATAACGTTGGCGAGTTCACGTGTTTGTAGTTTTCCAGTTTTAGTTCCAAAAACTTGTTTCAACAGTTAATTTACTCATTTATACATGCCATGGGGAGCTACCCCGTAAGTATGCCACTAAACTGTTTTTACAATACCGAATACTGGTCATCCGTACGTTTCCGTAGTGCCCCGTTTGTCAATGTTCTATCATCATTGACGGTTTTCCAGAGTCTATTAGTTCACGCCCGATCCCATACGCGGGCACGGTGTGAGGCTGGTGAGACCTAAATAGCGCTATCAACTAATAACCCGTTCGCCAGGCCCCGGCGATTAATCGGTATTAAGTAGTGAGGACTTGAGTGATAGAGTTTCGTTTAGTTTTGCTTGTTGCATCCAGTATAAATAGTAATTAACTAAGGGTCCCGCATAAGGGGAGAAAAGTAGGTTTGTATCCCTCACAGGGGATAGTGTTGTTACCCATATCCCACACAAGGAGATAGAAATACCGTATCCCGCACAAGGAGATAGTAAGCAATCCCAAACTAGGAAAAGTTGTTTCGTTCCGTTTCCCAACCACCGGGAACGCATGCTTTAAGTAAAAAGTAGTGAACTCACATTTGCTTTGCTCGGTAGTTAATTTACTTGTGTTACGTTGGTCAACCATACCCTATTATGGTTTATAAATATTTATTAGGTTCGTGTGGATATAAATGTCACGTACAACTACACGTATCTAACACATAGCACGTAAGTCATACTAGCATATACGTTATTGGGCCTATCCTAGAATGCAAACAGTTAAACAGTAACAGTTAAACATTAACAGTAGCACGTGGTTCAAAACATCAGTTTGTGCGGCCCAATAACTAAGCAGAGTAGTCCAGTCAAAACCGGGTGGTCTCGACTCGAGAACAAGAGGTCTCGAGTCGCAACCATGAAGTTTCGAGTCGCAACCAGACGGTCTCGAGTTGTGCATAACTGAGTCGCAACTTTAGAGGTCTCGAGTCGAGATCAGAAGATCTCGAGTCGTAACCGAGCTGGTCTCGACTACTGGAGCGTGTTGTCTGGTTTTGAGTTGTCATATAATGGTCTCGAGTCGCAACCCTACGGTCTCGACTCGCAACCACCACTGATGCTTCTAGACCCCTTATCCAATTCGGTACTATCCAATCAGATTTCATAAGCATGTACTAGCAAATCAAATTTCATAAACATGTTTTATTGTCTAAATACTTACTCAAATGGATCAAAACATAGCATTTCAAATATTCATCAAATCTTTAAACAGTTCATCATTATGTAAGCAGTTTATAAAAATCAATCAGAGTATATATTTCTTTAGTGTATATAACTTGTTCAAAAGGGTTTAACAATTAAATATTCAACCACAAGAGATTAACATAGAGTTTTCATTAAATTCGTTTGTCTTTATCAATCCATATCCTATCGAAACAGGTTATATTTATCATTCATACTTAATTTCCCAAATCAAATAATTCACTCAAAACAGTTAGCACACATAAACATTTAGCCGAGACCTAACACAAACACCTATATACATCAAATACATATCCAAACTTATCTGTGCTTATCCTAAAACACATTTAAATCCTATTTTATTCAAAATCAAGATCTCACAGAATAACAAGAGAATCATGGCCCTTATTCTTACGGCTCTAAACAAGTATACACATTCAAACAATCAGACAGTTAATAAAAGCAACTTACCAATTTCATTTTGGTCATTTATAAAAACCACGCTATACAATTAATCAGTATTCATCACTACCCTTATTAACATTCAACATACACTTAAACAGTTTAACAAGGATTTAATTTAAGCATCAACATCCAATCGCCAAATAGTAACAATCACCCATGATCCTGTGCACAACCATGAATCGAACAAACTGTCAAATCATTAAACAAAACACAAACAGTGGTATAAACTGACCGAAGGTTGAGGGACGGTGGTTGTGCAGACCGAAACCGGACCAGACGGGACCCGAGCAGAACTCGAGGTTGCTGCCCCTGCTTCTCTCCGAACACGGATTCGAACAGAATATGACCCGAGCCACCAGCTTATGTCCGAGCGGTGAGATTCGTCGGGCCGTCCAGAACTGTCGCCGCTGCTTTCGCTTCTAGCGACGATGGCCGCCAGCATCCCCAATCAACGACCACCATCTTCCTCTTCGATCAACAGTACGGCTTGAGCCGGTTCGACATCAAAACAGAGCATCGGAGAAGAGAGAACGAGAGGGGTGTGTGTGACTGTGCAGCCGTCGGAGATGCGCTCCGGTCATCGGTTCAGCAGAGAAGGAGGGGAAGGTTAAGGTGAGTGGGTTGCGTGTAGGAGAGAGGAAGGAGGAGGGTGTCTCTAAGGCTATGATGTGGCCAGACCTGGTTCGCCGGAATATTCTCCGGTCGCAGGAAGTGTTAGAGAGATGAGGGGTGTCTGGTTTGTGTGTGCGGCTGCTCATCTTGAAAGGAACATTAGGGTTTTGGTTTCTTTTGAAAACAAATGAGAGGGGTGGGGTTTTAGGGATATTTTATAGTGTAGGGTTTAATATGAATATATAAGTAGAGGGTTCATGTGTAGGGGACTTGTGTTGGGCTCGGCCCGTGTAAGAACCCGTTAATTGTTTTCGTCTACGAGAATTGCCCGTAAATTGTATGACGGTAAATAGTGTGTGTTTCCCTCGTCGTGTGTTATCATTATTTAATAACAACCAAAGATAATAATGATACTAATAATAATAATAATAATAATAATAATGAACATGAGCATTAATAAAACGCTCCTCTCTCGACGATCAGGATCAAGGGTTTGAGTTGTCACATTCTCCCCATGTTACAGGAATTTCGTCCTCGAAATTTAAGCAAAAGTCATACGCTACGCTCTATATGTATACATAGACTCCATTACCACATGTAGATACAAGCAGTTTCACGAAAGTCCACAGAACGAACATGCAAGCCACATAGCATATACAGTTACATAGCACGTAAAATCACATAGCATTAGATTAACAGAGTTATACGTATCTCACATAGTACGGATTTTCACAAACTTAACTATAACATCCAAGAAACGTACCGGGAAACCCGAAGTGTCACAACTAGCACCTTATTTACTTTCATATGGTAAAACTTACATTTACCACTTTCTTTTATAAAGCATTAACAATAAAATATTATATTATGACTTTTAAAAATTTCGGGGTGTTACAAGTCTACCCCCCTTAAAGAAGGTTTCATCCCCGAAGCCTCATTCATTTATTCGATAACACATCTGGTTATATTCTTCGTTTGTTCATTCATTCGGGTTACATTGGAAGACTTACATAAGTATGTTATGAGAAATTGCTATTAGTCACACATTCCATAATTTGAAACTAGCATTCCGACATACATTCATACCTATCAAGATTTTCAACTCTTGCGAAAACCAAACCCTAGTTATTATTGTTTGTACTTATGTATCGATTCATTTCATTCATGATGCGTATCGTAGGCTTTTGATCTATCAATTTATAACACTTTAACTTTCTACTCTATTAATCGTGTCCAAAGGCCAATCCGTGATATTCATCATTGTTGACTTTTTAAAAAAAAAGTCAATTGCCCTATGTAATATACCTTCTATTTATGAACATGAAATCATTATAAAACGGTAGACAATAGTATTATTACCTTCATAAGGGAACACCAACCAATAGTATGCATTCATTGAACTACATCCCGAGTGTATCCCCTTTCACATATCCATGTACATACAAACATGTCCCCTATATTCTTCACATATACTAGTTCATACTACTTATACCTACCATGGCCCAATATACATTTCCGCATATAATTTCTTTCACTCAAACGCATTCAACATATCATACTTATTCATGCATATAATCATCTGACAATAGTTCTACTTGTAAACAAGTTCCGTTCCTTCGTACAAATAACATATTTTAACCCATTTGTATATTCAAATTCTATTCATATATGGGTTTTATAGTTTAACGCGCACTTTACTAAGTACCAGGACGGAGCCGGGATCAGCCAGTCGCACGAACTTTCCTCTTAATCCCGCCGTAAATTACGGCTACCAGCCATAACTTACGGTTGCTACTTGCTGGTTAATCTCGTCTCATGGATCGCTTATCAGGCTCTAGCATTCATACAGTTCGATAACATAAAGTTAGAGTCGAAATTCATTCCTTGGCTGACCTATAAGAGCCAAACCTCCCTTTTCATATTACATTTTGCGCTTTCAAGAATTCATGCGGAAGAACATATTCAGCCCTTCAATTAATCATTTATATTCAGATACTAAATGATTCACGAACCTTACTATTTCGGCGCAATATCTCGACATGTAAAGGCGATCCGACCCTCTTTGTTACCATTTATACCATCTCTGGCTTGACTTGATTCATCCTTGTGATGAATCTTCGCTCGTGAGCATTCTTTCACCATCCTTGATACGTTTATCATGTCATGATCCCTGGCATTCTTATTATAAAGTTAGGGGTCACACAATTTATTCGACTTTGTTCAGACATGATGTTTATTGCATCTCCTTATTTATATATTAATTCTTTCTCGATTTCTATTTAAAACATTAGTGCGTTCAACCTATTCAAAACAGGTCAATACATGAGCATTACTTAACATGTCACTTTCGTTGCTTGACCCGTTCATGACGGGTCGATAAATACCCATTCTTTTTGCAGATATTTAACTCATCTGTCCTTTAAACCATTCTTGCATACAACGCATTTGCATAAATATATTTATATATATAAGTTTAATAAGCATAACTTGAATCATATCCGCTTTATAAAATATTTACTTGTTTGGTTCGTACTTACTTGCAAATGCAAACCTTTCATTCTTATCAATCATTCTTAATTATTTGATTCATACCCATTTACGAACTCAAACTTTTCATTCTAACATTAATTCCCTTCTATGTTTCGAATACATCTCTAGGATTCTAACATATCATTCATATCCTTCATTCTTTCTATGTTTCGAATCCGTCTCGAGGATTTGAACATATCATTTACACTTTCCATTACTTTTATGTTTTGAATCTGTTTCACGGGTTCAAACATATCATTCATACTTCTCTTATGTATTTGGTACTTTCAATTCCTTGAAAGCCTTACATTTCCCTTCACCCTCACGTCCACCTACTACCTAATTCTAACAGACATACCTGTAACAATTAGCACGGGCTCACGAATGTCATATGTTTCTTGTGTGCTGGCCAGGTACACAATCCACATACTAGTTTTGTGACTTCGTGTAATTGTCACCTTATGTCCGAAGAATTTGGTTTCGGCACGTGTAACATTTTCAAAACTTCATTACCATTCCACTAGTATATTTCATTTAAAATTTTCCTTCACTTGCTAGGTTTTAACATTACATGCACCCACATATTAAATTTACGTACCTGGGGTCAATTTGTCTTATTACATGCCTTGGTGTCAGTCCGAGACCGCATTTGCGGATCATCCTTTCCAAACCCTTATGCTTACCTTACACATAACATACTGTTAGTTTTCTTTAAATACATACTTACATTTACTTCTACATTTAGATCTTGATCGAGTCTCGGATTATATGAATTCTATGTCACAAGAGCACACAGGTTTGAGTTCAAGTATTTACCTCCTCATACTTGATTTCCCTCAAACCAGGGCTCTGATACCAACTTGTAACACCCTAATAATTAATAACTTGAAAACGACGTAGCAGAAATATGAGCCCAAAAAATTTCTTTCTTTATTAGCCATGTAACATACTTGATGTCTAATACTAGAAATATTTAATACTTGACTAAAAGATTTACATTGTTCATTCTTAATTATCGCATCCATTTACATATAAAATCCCCAGTTATGTGACTACTCTTCCCGTACAATTCTTGCTCTTGACTCGATCTTTAATCCTCCAATACTTTATGCCGACGTTAATCTGCGTAACCTACATTCACCACAAACATGCACATCATTAGAATTTGATAACTACAATTCATAATCTATCATACATAATTAAATGACCATGCCGCATTCTTTCTATTCTTGCAAGTCCTTTCGATCATTCTTCCACATACAATCTAGCATTCCAATTCCTCAAAACTACACAACGGATTTAAATAGCATACCTGCAACTCTCATTTCATTCTCAAGCCATATGATTAGCAACTTAATACTCAAACGTTTGGAAGCTATGTACACATCTATTCAAGCCCCATTCATTCGTGTACCATAAATACTACATCGTGCCTACGTACATCCGTGTGTATACTTATAGTCATCTAATACATACACCCTTACATACTTACATATATACAAGCTCATACGTAGCACTCACATAATTCAATATGGTTTACTGACATGTCCTAATTTCAACCTCGAGTAGTAAACCATGAGTGAACAATTTATATACATACTTTCTCCTATTTATAATTACTTACTCACGCTTCCTAAACGCTTTTTACGTGACTTTCGGGTACATTTCGGATCTTAAATATGAGTTCCCTACTCACCCGTAGCTTATCAAGCCATTTGGTTGGGCTGAGGTGCATTATTGAAGCTTATCGGGACTTGGGATGGGTTCACGAGGTCCGAAACCAAAGAAAAAACAAAGAAATGCATAACTTTACATTTTACACATGTCCTCCACTGTAAGCTACGGTGGCTACCGTAGCTTACGGTGGCCCCAAAAACCTTACGGTGGCATTAAACTGCCTTATAGTAGAAAGAAAGGCGCAGCACCCACCGTAACTTATGTTGGTTACAGTAAGTTATGCTAGCGCACAGATCAGCTTTCCATTTTTATACCAAAACTCGCATAACTTGCTTGTTTTGCATCTGTTTCACTTGAAACTTGTTTCTAATTATTCATAAAATATTTCCCCACCTAATTAACTAAAATCCATACCTTGAGGTCCTTAAACATTATGAATTACATTACCGTTACACGATTCATGCATATATATTCGACCCGTTTGATTTCGCCAAGCACTTTTCGTTATCTTGTGAACTATTAACAACTTATTACGACTTTCCTTTCCATTTACTTACCTTCTCAATCATTCCTACAAGACTCCTAACCTTCATAAATAGAGTTTAATTATATACTAAGAAATGAGGTTCGGAACTCACTTACCTTGAGCGTCCGTTTCCGCATTCATTTCCTTGTCTCTTCTTGACCCGTTAGCCTTTCCTGCTTGAGTCCATTTTCCACATGATCCCTATGCTTTCGTGTCACCACAATTACATCCTTTTTAGTATACATGATTGTACATATAAATGATCATGTCGAATGCATAACTCACATTTGACTTTCATTAGTCAAGTCTAACAAGCATAAGACATATACCCAAACTCACATCTTTTCAAACTCATATAATCCATCATGTTAATGCATAAAACGCATATTTATTTAACACATACCATATGACATTCTAAGATTTCACAATTGTGACAAACTTCTAGCCATGCCTCTTATGTGCAGTTGACTTTCAAAAGTCAACGGTTTATTGTATAAACTTTCAACTTAACCTCATATATATGTGACATCATATTAGGCTATACATATGACACTATATACATTTCATACTTATGACGCAATTGTGCTTACAACCACATGATCACATAATTATATACACATACACGTTTACTTACACATACTTTCACATGTAATTGTTTTGTGATTCTACATTTGGCAATATCATCTACGGTAACAATACGACATAACTCCAACACATTTACTTACAAATCAGCTATTCGTTTCACATTCGTATACATTCACCTTTAATTACCATAAATCAAGCGCATCAAATACATGGTGAGCATCACACCATTCAAGCACAAGATACAAATTCCTAAATGCACGATTTTAATCAAAACATACATTCAACCCGAATTCTCATATGAATTCCCTCTAAGGCACATTATTCAAGTTAGTTTACTACCGACCCCTTCATTTCCCAATTCATTCATAAATGTCAAGCCCTTTCATAAAATTCTCATATCCTAACATCACTTGGGCATTTCATCAAACACTTGGTGTGCGTACACCGTTTAATGCACAATGTACAACCAAATCATGCTTTCATTCCTATTTCTTATCTTCATTCATGATCACCACTAAAAATTACATAAATTTCATACAATCTTTCAATTTAACCTATAATTATGCATCACACACCAACTAGTTCATCATATTTCCACAAACTTCACTCTTACAAGATCATCATATATCATCATACTACATTGAACAAGTGGGTTTCATCCTAAAACATCAATTTACTTAAATTCTTGCACAATTCGTCTTTCATGTGATGATTCTAACATATATTCATAGCTAATTTCATGAAATTTCCTAGATTAATCATAACCCACTTTATTCAAGATCATCAAATCATAAAATTTAACTTACTTGATTGTGAGGAACACATAGGAGAATGAAAATTTTGATACATGCATCCTATACATATTCAATTTCCTTATCAATTGGCTGATTCATGATGAACAAGGGTTTCCCCTTGTTCTTCTGTTGTCTGGGCGACACACTCACACACATCAGTGTGTGAGTTTTGTGTTTTAATTGATTTTTATTTATTTCATCTTTCATATTGGCCAAAATAGTCCCTCAAGTTTCTAATTGCTTATAAATGAGATTAAACTCATTATCTTGTCATTTAATGACCCACACACTAACTTGGTTACTTTCGATGATTTAATTGTCAATACTTCAATTACTAGCACCTTATTTACTTTCATATGGTAAAACTTACATTTACCACTTTCTTTTATAAATAATTAACAATAAAATATTATATTATGACTTTTAAAAATTTCGGGGTGTTACAAAAAGATTATTAAGTTATTAATGCAAAAAGTGGTGGGCCCCCTTCCAGGCAGCGATCACCCTCAACCCTTTGGTCTGAGTCAGCTAAGATACAGTCCTTGCAGGGTTGGTTTAAAGTTTTAATAGTAGCTTATAAATAAGTGATTCAAGCTTTTTGCATTTCTCCCGTGGTGGGTAATGCCCGCTCCGACTCGTGAAGTGTTACTGGGCTTGAACCAGGTTCTCGCAGGATCTATACACTAAACGAGACATAAAATTTACCTAACCACCCTTCTAACCCCCTTCCAGGCAATTAACACGCTTTATATAGACCGTAAAGACATGAATATGTGAATCAATGACATAAGAAGAATGATTAGATAAATTTGCCTTCAATATAAAAAACTAGTTATTAAAGTCATTAATACATACCCAATTAAAAAGTTGCCAAATGTTAGAAATCATAAAAGAAAATACATAAAAGATTTGTCTTCACCAAGTGATATTATGAGTGCAGTATGTCTATCACTTCCGTTAATCACGTATCATAGCTTAATCAGATTATACAAGACTGGTGCTGAACAATGCAAAATATAAAGTTCTTATGTGCTGAAGCCAGTTCGTACGAATGGACTTGATAGCTTCGCACGAAGGGACTACTTTTTATAATATATGGTGTTTTGTTGTGGCTTCGTACGAAGGGACTCCCTTCGTACTGTAACATTTGTGTATTTTAATCCTTGTACTATTCCGAACAACTCTGTATTTAATAAAATATTGTGTTTTAATTTCAATATTTGTTTAATTATTTGTGACATTAGTACGTTTTCAATCATTGTTCAATTTCGAACTCTCAAACCTATTCTGGAAGTGAAATCATAAACTGTTACGTACACATAATCAGTTTAACGCGACGTACACTCCGGAACTGTGACATAAGCCAAACATACCCTAAATACCCTTTACATAACTTAGAAATAAGTTTCGAAGGATTCGGTATGGCGAAAACATGTTTATTCAAACTTTAGAACTAATTGCGACAAAACTGCGAAACGAACGTTGGTGACCGCCCGGATAATATTTAAATCCTGAAAATATTCTGTTATGATTAAAATTTTATTTTTAATCATGTTCGTGTTGAAAAATAAATCAAAACGCTTAAAAACGTTATTTTTCAAAGTTTAAGCGCGTACCGCGTGTTACTGCGTAACACAGTGCTTCTACTGCAAAACGCAGACAACACAGCCAGTCTCGGCAACTGAAATTTATTTCAGTAATATTTTGGCAAGTTTATTTTTATAGAATAATAAAAATAATTTAGAATGCCATAAACCAGGATTTAAACGCTAGATAAAATACCCGGTATCCAGTTAAATACCTGTTTTTATCTATTTTTACCATTCAAAAATTACATTTAACCCCCCCCCCCCATATGATTTTTGGTTACTTGGACCCACCACCCACTCAAAGATTTCATCCTTATTTTATTTGATTCTTGCTTGATTTTATGGAAATAATATTTGGTGGAAGATCTATAAGTATCACAAGGGATTCTACAAGATCACTTCATTTCATTTCTCACTCAACACCACACTCCACTCCCTTCCTCTCTCTCTTCCCCAAACCGTAACCCCCCTTCTCTCTTCCATCTTCAACTTTGCAACTTTGTTCTTCAAGATCAAACTCCATTTCAAGCAAATTTCAAGTTGGTGTGAAGATCCAAAGGGGTTTCCAAGGTGCTTTCAAGTGATTTCAAGCTCCATATCATCAAAATCTCACTAAAAACTCACTTGAATCTTGAAGGTATAAAGTTTATGTTTAAATCATACTCTTGATTCTTGGTTGTTCTTGATGATTGGAAGTTTCTCTTGAATCTTGGAATTTTTCACAAACTTGAAATCTAAAAAGAAATGGGTTTTGATACAAAATAAAAATGGTGGTATATATGTTTGTATATAACTGAATATATATATATGTAAGTG
Organism: Helianthus tuberosus; assembly: GCA_030545235.1. Lineage (NCBI taxonomy): Eukaryota > Viridiplantae > Streptophyta > Magnoliopsida > Asterales > Asteraceae > Helianthus > Helianthus tuberosus. Next base: position 33,850 of record JARYGA010002720.1, read on the forward strand.
TATGTGACTTGAATTTGATTTTTTGATAAATACTTGTTTAGGATGTTTGCTTGCATGAACAAGATTATGTGCAAATATGTTAGAGATATAAAGGAGTGATTGAATCATGAGTTATAATTTGAAATAATGTTAGTATTTTGACATATAAAAGGCCAAAAATTTATTAGACATATTTGAGAATTTTTAAGTTGTTGCTTGTTCTTGAATGATAGTTAAAATGCAAATGTTTGATGATTTGTGCATGATATGATGAATGTTCAATTAAATCAGTAAATAAACATGAATAAATGACATTTTTGATGCATTTAAATTCATATGAAATGATGATGATATGATAGTGTGCGTTAGACACTTGTACATAAGAATATATGTTGATTTAAAACTCAAGAAATGATAAAAAATGATTGTATGACAAAAATGTTTTAGAACAGATTATAAACACTAAAAATAACATTATTTGGTATATTATAATGGAATGAAACTTTGTCATAGGTTCGATAGCTTTGCATGTTGTACATATAGCTTAGAAAGTGGTAAAATATGTGAAATTTGCATGATTTATGTGCTTTATGTGAGACCTGCACTATCATGAGTATAACCACTATTTTATTCAGTAAATAACATAGGTTATGTTAAAATATCAAGTCATTTCGATTTGGGATGGTTAGGGTAACATTTGATGCAAAACTATGCTGTAAAACGGTTAAAAATCGGTTTTTCGGAGGATTTTTATAAAACAGATTTAGATCAGTAAGTAAACTGATATTTTTGATATAAAAATAAGTATTTTAACTTATATTAAGTTTACTTCGTGTTTGGTTAGTCATATGTGACTTCCGGCGCCCAAAAACGTTACCGAATCACTAAAATACGTGTTTTTCAACATACACTATAATGGGTTGTTCATAGGTAAATTTTTATGAGTTACAATGTGTTATGTGTTTTATAATATGTGTATGATGACATGTTAATACTTGAAAAGATTATGTGTATACGCTATTATCAGTATGTTACATTTGAGTATATATATTACCACGCGCAAATCATAGATATATTGCTTATAACATGATGAGGGTCACCAATAAAATCGTTCAAGTCGAAAAGTTTTTAAAATATATATATGAACTCATATATATATATATATATTCACAACAACATAATAAAAAATAATAACTTTTCGAGAAAATCTCGAAGTTATGTGAAAATTCTACGTATCGGAAAAACTTATGTATTTTTGTGGGTTTTTGATTATTAAATCGTTCTTACTTAATTTAGGACGATAAAAAATTTGAGGAATTGTGTTAACACATAAAAACGCACCCAAATGTGAGTACATAGTTCCCCTATTTTTACTTTTTCAAATGTTACTTTTCGTTATGTGCATAACATTACTTTTCGTTTTCATGACATTATACATGTTTTATTACATATTACATATAATACATTATTTCAAAGACATTTTTATGGTATATTGACTTAGTATACCTAACATTTGGTTTCAAAGACATTTTATTGGCATATTGACTTAGTATGCCTATTACATGGTTTTACAAAGACATTTTCATGACATGCTTTCATTGAAAAGACATTTGGTATGTTTAACAAAGTAGTACATTCATTAACATTGATCATGCCGCTCGGTAGTATGTAATAGCGCTATAGGACTTGACAAATCCTGTTCCCGCTTTCTAGGTATTTCGGAAGGGGAATGACAGAATCCGAATACATTTTTTTGATAAACCTTGATCCTGATAAGGGTTTATCCGACAGTCTCAAGGCTTGAGTGTATGCGATAAACAAACCACATAAATGTTCATGTCAATAAAAGCAATGGTTTTCAAAACATAACTTTTGTTTTAAACTTTGGTTTATTCAAAGACTTTGTTTTGTACATGACATTTGATTACATAAGACATTTGTTTATACACGACATTATGCATTTGGCTTGAGTAAATACTATTTATTCGCCATACAAGACATGGTTTATACTGGACATTTGACATTTGACATTGGTTATACATGACATTGACATATTTTATACATATTATTTTCATTTGGTTATTTACTTAACCATACATCATTCTTTTATATCATTTGATTTTCATATGATTTTATAAAAGAAGACATTTTTATAAGGTTCATGACTACTTTTCGTTAAACATTTCTTTTAGCATTCAAAGTCATGAATCTTCAGCACTAAACCTATGTTACTCACAGGCATTTTTATGCTGACGTATTTACTTTCACATATGTTTCAGGAGCGAATATTTGATGTCAGCAAGCTACACTTAGGGCGACTTGGGCCTTAGCAATATAAAAATCAAGAAAGTTATCATCTTTCATGTTGTGTTTTGTTTGAACTAAGACAATGTAATAATTTAAGCATGTAAAACTTAAGTTTAATTATCATGTGTTTTTGAAACAATAATTCTGCCACACGACTCCCCGACGTTTCCGCCGCGGTTTGTTGTTTTACGCGGTCGGGGTGTGACACGTACGAACCGAGCTGCTTTGTAATCAGCTTGGTACGAATCCACCCTGCCTATATATATGTGTGTGTTAGGTCTTCTTCTTTTGATATCTTTGTGACTTGAGTGGGGAAACTCTTGTCGTTTGATTTCATGGTTCTATATTGTTACAATATCAATAGAAATCAACATTTAATTACATCTTTGTGTCTGATCCACACACGTACTTGGATTCCGCACAAGATACGTGTTCATCGCATTCATCGGTCAAGGAATCGATTCTCTGAGTGAATCCACAAGTGGTATCAGAGCGGGTGATTGTTTGCACGGATTGAAGACACGAAGATTCAAGTAGATTCATCTTCATCAGAGCTGATTTCATCTTCTTCTACTCATCTTCTACTTATTTCTTTTGAAATTTAAAATTCAGATCTACAAAGTTTCCATGGTTAAAATTGGCTAAATTTTGAATATGTTGTGTAGAAACTAGTTTTACTCAATCCTACAAAGTTTCAGATCAAAATTCGAATGAAATCATAATCAAATCATTGAAAAAAAATGAAAAACATGGTTGTTCGTTATGAACTGAGTTAGTACGAACCTAGGATTTTATTGTGCCTTCGTACGAACCCATAGATCGTGCATTCGTACGAACCCAGATATTGTGCCTTCGTACGAACCCAGTGACGTAGCTCCATACGAACCGGGTTTAAAATCAAACTGTTTTTCAGATTTCATTAATACAAATCGGGAAGATAGCTTCGTACGAACCCACGATTGCACGTTCGTACAAACTGACGTTTGTGTTTGTCTGATTGTCAAGTTTGATCAGGTGTTTGATTGTGTATTTGCGGGTTATTCAAATTCTCAAAAATCGTGGCAGAAGAATTCTACAATACATTTTATAATGCGTTCACAACCGAAGAAACACCCGTAACAAAGTGTTATTTCTGAGAGTTTGAACTATGATAATGTTTACGGAAATCATCAAAAGCCACCAAATCTAATGAATATCGAAAATTATCACTGGTGGAGTACTAGCTTTAAAAACTGGGTGAAAGCTTATGCTTATGATAGTTGGATTATGTTAACTTTTGGAAATGAAAAACTCGTGAACAATAAAAATGAATTACTTCAGGTTAAACAATTTTCCAATATCGATAAAAAGGACCATTCTAATGAACTAAAAATGGTAACATTATTGCAACAATCGGTTAGAGAAGATATACCTTTTTTTACTTCAACATGGTGAAACATCCAAGTCGATGTGGGAAGCATTGAAGCTGAAAGCCGAATGAGGCAGAGATATCAAGAAAAACAAAATCTCTTTGCTGAAAAAGGAATTTGATTTGTTTGGATGCATGAAAGGAGAAACTGTTCGACAAATGATAGAAAGATTTTGTCATTTGAAAATCGAGCTAGAGGGATTTGGAATCAAGAAGGAAAGAGAGGAGATTATCAACAAACTGGTCGAGGCATTACCACAGGTTGATGATTGGAAAACGTTTGTGATTGTTTTGAAAAATGATGCCAAGTTTGACGAAATCTCATTGGATAGTCTGATAGAAAAACTTGAAGGTCATGATCTAGGGTTACAGAAACAAAACAAAATGACCAGTTCAAGTTATCAGCAGAATGTCGATTTGTATTATCGGAGAAGTATGCTGCTAAACAATCAGTCGCAAAGATCGGTACGGCATTTAGTACTGAAAACACTAGTGATTCTTCAAAGAGCAAATCTCCAAGCTACGATTCGGGATATCATTCATCGTCTTCATTAACTAAATCAAATCCAAATCAGAATTGGAAAGATTCTTCAAACTTGAGTACTGATTTTGCTAGACAGCATATGAGTTTCTTGGCTTTTGTTTTGGAGTCTTATGAAGGTTTAATCGTAGGAAAGATCGGTAATCCAAATATGACAAAGGAGGATTACGATCAAGTAGACCCAGAAGAGATGGAGCTTATGTATATTAGATGGTGTATGGCTAGCGTAATTAGAAGGGCTCAACGGTTCATGGAGATAACTAGAAGAAAATGTCTTGAAGGTCCAGATATGAAGCTGGGTTTTTACAAAGCAAAAGTCACTTGTTTCAAGTGCAAACAAAAAGGGCACTTCAAGAGATAATGCAAAAACAGAGAAGCAGATGATAGTGTGAATCCTTTTCACGAAGACTACTACAAGAAAGCCATTTATCATCGCAACAACGAGCAACCATCAAGAACAAACCAAAAGCAGATTGATGAAGGTCCATCTAAAGAGAGAAAACAAACCTGTTCACAATTCAAGAGGATGAAGGTTTCAATTGGAATAAATATATTCTAAAAGAGAAACTTGCGTTGGTTGCTGAATTCAGACAGAGCCAAGAGGAACGTTATGCGCGAATGTATTTGAGTGAGGTGTATGAGGCTTTCATAGAAGCAAAGCAAGAAAACAAATGGGATAAAGAGAGAGAATGTTTTATTGATCCTCAAGGAAATCCAACAGTTGATCCACAAAAGGTAGATTATGAAGCTCTTGTTGCTGCAATTCCAACTGTGGGAGTATGGACTAAAGGGCTCGAAGAGAATCCTAACTACAGGAACGAAGTAGAGGAGGGCATATGCTAGTGTCGAGAAAAAGAAGAAGACTGTAGAGGAAATTGTTGATGAAAGTTAGAAGATGGTGGATGAGTTGAAGAAAACAACAGAAGAAGCTTTTGTTGAGAAACAACAAGTGTTTGAAGAAGATCAGAATCAGAAGGCAAAAGCAGCCATGGTGCCAGAAGCTGAGGTAATAACTCAAACTGATTCTTTTGTATCATCAAATAAAATTGATAATAAAACTGATGATCAGTGCAAGAAATGCGTGGAAACATGCAGTGCTTGTACTGAAAACGATAAAAATTTAAGATCCAGAGACATTGAGTTTACTAAAATAGAAAATATTTTCAAAGAAAAATGTAACAAAATGCTTGAAAATGAAATATTTTTGAAGCAAAAAGAAGAAGAGCTAACACAAAAATGTGATGTTCTTGAAAAAGAAAACAAAAGTTTTCAGATGACTACAACGAATGTATTCAAAAAGATAACGTTATTCAAGAGTTGCAAAAAAAGAATATGATGGAATGAAATTGTCATATTATACGGTAAAAGAAGCTTATGAAACTTTGAAGAGTAAAGTTAAAAGTTTAGATGATAGATTGTCAGCATGTCAGAAAACAACTAAACTAGTTGAAGCCAGATATGAAGGAAAACAATTGATTTTAAATCAATATATTGATGAAGTTGCTAAACTTAAACAAGAACTGGCTGAAAAAAGAAAAGTTGGTTAATGAACTTCAAAGTTATCATGCTTCTTCATACATTCTGGAACGTATTTTCAACATCACACCAGATGGAAAAGAGTCTGAAAAGAACAAAAAAGGGAATTGGGTCATAATATCATCAGTTTCCACCACCGTTGGAGAATAATTATACATTCTATGATAATGAAAATGTGGAAAAAGCGATAAACATGGTTGACCAATTACCTGACAACATTGATGTGACTTACACCAAATATGATGATCTTGGTGATTCAGAGGTGGTAGGTAAGGTTGTTGAATGCATTCTTACAGATGAATCTACCAAATCTGGTAAGCCTGAATCACAGGATGAAAAGGAGGAAGGTTTTCATGAAAGTTATCTTAAGAATTCAAAATATGAGAAAAATGCAAATGATGATCCATCAGGATTGGCATATACCAAGGTTGGATTGGACAAATTATTCTCAGACATTTAATTTCCGATTCAAAATGTGATTTCGGAAAAGATTGACAAAGTTTTCAAATTGGTAGAAATTGAGAAGTCTGAAATTGCAAAATTTGCAGGAAAGAGCAAGAAAACTTTGTATAACAAACCTAGTTACAAAAAGAAAAACACAAAGGCTGGGTCGGGTTATAAAAAGAAACAAAATCAAAAGAAACGATTTGGAAAGACAAATCATCAGAAAAAGATGAACTTTGTTCACGGAACAAGTTCAGAAGAAGAAAAGGAACTCCAATTTAGTCAACAGACTAATGAAGAGTTCTATGCTCAAAAGAAACAACAACAACAGGTCAAAGAAGTTTCAAAGAGAACATTCTTTAAGTGTTATCAAATTGGATATATTAGTCGCAAGTGTCTAAATCTTAAACCTGCTGGTGTTGAGAAAAAGAAGTCTGATGTTGTGAATCAGAAGTCAACCAAGTTTGAATCAAAACAAAATTGGAAGCTGAAAATATCAAAATCTGAATCACAACAAACTTGTAAACCAGTGACACCCAGATTTAAGACTACACAAAGTTGGAAAACAACGGCTGATTTAACAAAGCCACACCAATTTTGGAAACCTAAAACTGATTTGTCAAAACAAAACATTCAAAATGATTCAAGATTTTATCAAAGGAATGTTTTAAAAGAACAAATCTGGGTGGTAAAGCAAAAGACTTCTGTGAATGAGGAATCTAAAGAAAACATTTTTGAGAAAAATGACATAAATTATCAAGTTTTAACTGGAAAAATACATATTAAGTTACCTGAGTCAAAACAGGCTTGGGTTGCTTTATTCAAATGATTGGATTGTTTGATTGTGCAGGTGCTCCAGCAGTTAGCTGAATGTCAACTTGAGGAGCGGAGCAGCCTGGCATGGGAGGCGGTAGGTCCCTGCAACTGAAAAACATGGAGTTTGTTCGTTTTTGTATATAAATAAATCATAATTCAAAATCCCTAAAAATAGAAAAAATTAAAACCAAAAATATGTTTTTATTTTGTCAAAAATTGAAAAATGGAAAAAATATGGTTGTTTTTAAATTTGTTAAAAATCAAATATGTCGATTTAATATGCCGAAACTGTGACAACTGTGTTCTGTAATCATCGTATAATGTAAAACAAAGTTGATTATTAATAAAACAATGTGCTTTGGTGTTATTATATGTGTTATTGTGTTTGATGATTTTGCAATTTGATTTGATTCCGATTTCAAGCTTTAATCGCTTTCTGGAAGGTTATACGCAAACTGGTGCATAAACGCAATCAGTTTAACGTGACGTACACTCCGGAACTGTGACGTAAGCTAAACATACCCTAAATATCCTTTACATAACTTAGACATAAGTTTCGAAGGATTCGGTATGGCAAAAACATGTTTATTTGAACTAAAGAACTATTTGCGACAAAACTGTGAAACGAACGTTGGTGACCGCCCGGATAATATTTAAATCCCAAAAATATTCTGTTATGATTAAAATTTTATTTTAATCAGGTTCGTGTTGAAAAATAAATTAAAACGCTTAAAAAGGTTATTTTTCAAGTTTAAGCGCGTACCGCGTGTTACAGCGCAACACATTGCTTGTACTGCGAAACACGGACAACGCAGCCAGTCTCGGCAACTGAAATTTATTTCAGTAATATTTTGGCGAGTTTAGTTTTATAGAATAATAAAAATAATTTAGAACACCATAAACCGGGACTTAAACGCTAGATAAAATACCCGGATCCAGTTAAACACCCGTTTTAGCCTACATATAACATATTTATATAAAACTTTGAATGAGAATGAGAGTGGAGGGTGGAGGTGGCGGCCTCATATGACTCCCCTTTTCCACTTCTCTTCTAGTTTGACACTTGTTAGTGCATGCTAAAACTCCATATCTTATTCATATCTTCCATATTCTCTAAATCTTGCAAGATCACAACACAACACAACACAAATCAAACCAAATCCGTCACTCTCTCTCTCTCTCCTCCCAACCGTACACCCCCTCTCTCTCTCCATCTTCAAACCTTCAATCTTGTTCTAGTGAATCAAGCTCCATTTCTAGCAAACTTCAAGTTGGTGTGAAGATCCAAAAGGGTTTCCAAGGTGTTTTCAAGTGATTTCAAGCTTCCTATCATCAAAATCTCATCCAACAACTTACTTGAATCTTGAAGGTATAACACTTATGTTTAAATCATACTTTTGATTCTCGGTTGTTCTTGATGATGTGAAGTTTCTCTTGACCGTACATACATATACATGTGTGTATGAGTTTTGAGCTTTATTTTTTATAAGTACATGTTTAGGTTGTTGCTTGATCTTGAATAATAGTTAAAAATGCAAGTGTTTAATAATCTATGCATGATATGATAAATGTTAAATTACATCAGCAAATAAATATAAATAAGTTGCATTTTGTATGCATTTAGTTCATATAAAATGTTGATAAAATGATAGTGTGCTTTAGGCACTTGTACATGAAGATATATGTTGATTTAAAGCTCAAGAAGTGATAAAAAGTGATTGTATGATAAAAATATTTTTGAACAGGTTGTAACCACTAAAAATAACATTATTTGGTATATTATAATGGAATGAAACTTTGACATATGTTTGATAGCTTTGCATGTTGTACATATAGCTTAAAAAGTGGTAAATTATGTGAAATTTGCATGATTTATGTGCTTTATGTGAGACCTGCACTATCATGAGTATAACCACTATTTTATTAATTAAATAACATGGGTTATGTCAAAATATCAATTCGTTTCGATTTGGGATGGTTAGGGTAATGTTTGATGCAAAACTACGCGGTAAAACGGTTAAAAATCGCCTTTTCAGAGGATTTTTATAACACTGTTTTAGATCAGTAACCAAACTGATATTTTTGATATAAAAATAATTATTTTAACTTATATTAAGTTTACTTGGTGTTTGGTTAGTCATACGTGACTTCCGACGCCCAAAAATGTTACCGAATCGCTAAAATAAGTGTTTTTCAATGTACACTAACTAGAATGGGTTGTTCATGGGAAAATTTTATGTGTTACAATGTGCTATGTGTTTTACAAGATGTGTTTGATGATGTGTTAGTGTTGACAAGATTATGTGTATTACGCTAACCCATGTATATAAATACACTAATATAATCAAAAATAATAATTTTTTGAGAAATCTCAAAGTTATGTGAAAATTTTAAGTATCGGAGAAACTTATGTATTTCATGGGTTTTTGATTATTAAATCATTCTTATTTAATTTAGGATGAATAAACAATTTGAGGGATTGTGTTAACATATAAAACGCACCCAAAGGTGAGTACATAGATCCCCTCTTTTTATTGTTTTCGATTGTTTTGGGGTGATTCATATGTATTAAAACGATTTCGATACTTTAACGATGGTTTCAAAAATGATTACGGTGGTTTATACTTAACTAATAATGATTTCGACAATGTGAATGAACTTGTTGGTTGTAGTTACATAACGAATGACATTCATTAATTTTGGCCGAACCGACCAGTATTAGGTTATGGTACCATAGGATCCGACAAATCCCGTTATCAGACTGCACCCATGGTTATGTGTGGGTTATGTGGGTAACGACCGAACCTGATGATTGTTAACTTACCCTCTGGTGGTTGAAGAAGTTGGTATCAGAGCCAATGGTTATAGGGAATTAGGTTATTAGTAAAATTTTGACCTAGACTATAACTTTCTAGGACCCTAACGCAAGTTAATTTGCGTTTAGATTTTAAAAACAAAATCCGAATCTGCTTAGAAAATTTATCATCCATTCTAGGATGATTGATTACTAGGTTTTGAACCATCTGTTGTAAGGTTTTGAACCCTTCCAGTTTGACTCATTTTTGGCTTAGTGCCTTTTGAGTTTTCAAAATCTCGTCAAAGTTTGGGTCTAAATAATGTGAACACGTGCAAACTGGAAGAGTGAATGCCTGCACCCTGAGTTTTCTGTCTAAGGCTAGAGTGTTCGTACAAATCCACATAATCGGACCAGTCACTCTTACCTGGGAACTCTTGGGGTGAGTGTTCACTTATAGGCGAGCATGTCTTCGCGATACATTATTTTGATCCATTTACTTTGATTAGTCACTACGTGTTGTTTGTTTGTTCGAGGTAACGAACAAATGATCGCCTTCCTTGCGTTTTGTCGAAATTTTCAATACCTCTTTTGTATTTCCTAATTATCGACCTCACTCGTTTCTCATATTTCCTTGTTAGACAATGCCTCCTTGACGTGATGCACAATCTTTTACAGCGTTTTATCGAAGTCGTAGCCCTTGTCTCTCAGCAAATGGCTGCTGTGCTTCCAGGTGTGGTGACCCAAATCCACGAGCTATACAACAACAATAATAATAACAATGCACAATGTAATTTCAAGATTTTCAATTCCGCTAAGGGCTAAAGTTTTCTGGGTCGCAAGGAGCAACTGCGCTCCATCAATGGTTCGAGAGTATCGAGAACACATTCAGACATGTGCAATGTCCGGATGGGCGTAAGGTTGAATTTGCATCAAGTGTGTTTGAGAAGCGTGCTCTTACATGGTGGAACGGCGTGATGCGCGATAGGGGTGCCGAAGTGGCATTGGCACAAACATGGGAAGAGCTTCGAGCTCTCATGATGAGAGAGTTCTGTCCCCGTCACGAAATTCGAGCTTTGGAACGAGAGTTTGACGATCTGAAACAAGATGGGGGAGAACACCATGCATACACAGATCGATTTGAGGAGCTCAGTCTTTCGTGTCCTACTATGGTTACCCCGTTGGGGAAAACGATAGAGAGGTATATCGATGGTTTACCCGATTCCTTACAGGATATTGTGACTGGCGTTAATCCTACTACTGTTCGTCAAGCGATCGAGTTATCTGCTACCCTGACTGAGTCACAAGTCAGGAAGGGTAAACTTACCTGCAAGGGTGATAAGAAGAAGTCGACCGAATCTGTCAAGGAAAAGGGTAAGGGTAAGAAACGTGAGTCGTCGAAGAAGTCGAGAAAGCGAAAGGGTGCTCAGAACTTTGCAGTTACTGATCAGAACTCTCAGAACCCACCAGCTCAACCGCCTGTGAAGAAATCATATGCTGGTACCGCACCTCATTGTGCTCGCTGCAACGGTCATCATGTTGCACAACAAGCTTGTAGGCAATGCACAACGTGTGGTAAGTTTGGGCATCTGGCCAACAACTGTCATTTGGGTCAGAATCAGATTGTTCAGAATCAAGCTCCAGTTTAGGGGAATGCTGCTAGATTCCCACCGGGTTCATGTTTCAATTTTGGAGAGTTTTGGTCACTTCCGCAACAATTATCCGAGGCTAGTGAATGCAAATGCGAATGTCAATGCAAATGTGAATCCCGCTCGTGGGCGAGCGTATAATCTGAATGCAAACGAAGCGAGGGCCGACAACGAGGTGGTTAATGGTACGTTTCTTGCTAACAATCGACCTGCATCTATTCTTTTTTATTCTGGTGCCGATAGAAGTTTTGTTTCATTATCTTTTGAACCTTTGCTTGCGATACCTAGAACTAAACTGAGGAAGCCCTTATCTGTCGAAGTTGCTACTGGTAAACCTCTTGTTCTCGATTCTGTTATTCGTGATTGTCAGTTAAACCTTGATAACCATCTTTTTCCCATTAACCTCACGCCGATGCAACTTGGGAGTTTCGATATTATCGTGGGAATGGATTGGTTAACCAAACATCATGCTGAGGTGGTTTGTTTCGATAAGATTGTTCGTATTCCTCTTCCGTCTGGCGATATTCTGGAAGTTCGTGGCGAAAAACCATCAGATGGTTTGAAGCCTATGTCGTGTACAAAGGCCCAAAGTTATTTGCGAAAAGGATATATTGCTTTCCTGGCACATGTCACCGAGGAGAAAAGCAAGAGCAAGAGTATTCAGGATATTCCGATTGTTCGGGATTATCCAGAGGTGTTTCCCGATGAACTGCCTGGTTTGCTTCCAGTTCGTCAAGTCGAGTTTCATATTGACCTTGTACCCAATGCCAACCCGATTGCGAAAGCACCTTATCGTCTTGCACCGTCGGAGATGCAAGAGTTATCAAAACAGCTTCAAGAGTTGTCTGGTAAAGGATTCATCCATCCGAGCTATTCGCCTTGGGGAGCTCCTGTCCTCTTTGTGAAGAAGAAAGATGGATCTTTTCGAATTTGTATCGATTATCGTGAGCTTAATAAGCTTACCATCAAGAATCGATATCCCCTACCTAGAATTGATGATCTCTTCAACCAGCTGCAAGGTGCTTCATGTTTTTCCAAGATCGATCTGCGATCTGGGTATCATCAATTTCGTGTACTCGAAGAAGATGTTCCCAAAACTTCATTCCGTATGAGATATGGGCACTACGAGTTCACTGTCATGCCTTTTGGTTTGACAAATGCCCCAGCTATCTTCATGGACTTAATGAACAGGGTTTGTAAACCTTATTTAGATAACTTCATCATTGTGTTCATCGACGATATTCTCATTTATTCGAAGTCTCGAGCTGATCACGAGCAACACCTTCGTTTGACATTGGAACTCTTAAAGAAGGAACAACTTTTTGCTAAATTCTCCAAGTGTGAATTTTGGCTTACAGAAGTTCAGTTTTTGGGTCATATAGTCAATGAGCAGGGTATCCATGTGGATCCTTGCAAAATAGCAGCTATTAAGGATTGGAATACACCGACGACACCTACAGAGATTCGATCATTTCTTGGTCTTGCTGGTTATTATCGTTGATTCATTTCTAATTTCTCAAAGATCGCGGTTCCACTCACTGCTTTGACTCAGAAAAATAATCCTTTTGAGTGGGGACCTAAGCAAGAAGAAGCGTTCAAAACGCTGAAACGGAAACTCTGTGATGCTCCTGTTTTAACTCTACCTGAGGGAAACGATGATTTTGTTGTCTATTGTGACGCGTCGAATCTAGGACTTGGTTGCGTTCTTATTCAACAAGGTAAAGTCATAGCTTATGCGTCTAGACAGCTGAAAATTCACGAGAAGAACTATACGACTCATGATCTTGAATTAGGAGCTGTGGTTTTCGCACTTAAAATCTGGAGACACTACCCCTATAGAACGAAGTGTGTGGTTTTCACAAACCACAAAAGTCTCTAGCATATTCTCAATCAGAAGAAGCTGAACATGAGGCAACGACGTTGGGTTGAACTCTTAAACGATTATGATTGCGAGTTCCGCTACCATCCTAGTAAGGCGAATGTCGTAGCCGATGCGCTTAGTCGAAAGGAACGAGTCAAGCTTCATTCTGTTCGAACCCTATCTGATATTCAATCTCGTCTCCTTCAAGCTCAACGATCTTGTGTGATCAAAGGCTTATTGAAATATGAGCTACCGCTTCAACTCGAACTTAAACTCGAAACGAAGGACGATGGGTTGCTATATTTCAAGGATCGTTTGTGGATTCCGAAACAAGACGATCTTCGCACCTTGGTAATGGACGAATCTCACAAGTCCCAATATTCTATCCATCCTGGTGCTGTTAAAATGTACAAGGATCTTCGTACTCAGTTCTGGTGGCCTGGTATAAAGAAGGATGTTGCCTTGTATGTATCGAAATGCCTAACTTATCTCAAAGTCAAGGCTGAACATCAACGACCTTCTGGTTTGCTTGTATAACCAGAGATACCGGTTTGGAAGTGGGAGAACATTGCAATGGATCTCATCACTAATTTACCGCGTACATCTAAAGGTCACGATGCTATTTGGGTTGTTATCGATCGATTAACGAAATCAGCTCATTTTGTACCGATTCGCGAGGATCTATCTGCTGATAAACTTGCAAAGATTTATGTTGATGAGATTGTATCACGACATGGTGTTCCTTTGGATATCATTTTCTATCGTGATGCTCGGCTTTCATCTCATTTTTGGAAGGCCATGCAATCTGCGTTGGGAACCCAACTGAATCTAAGCACTGCTTATCATCCCCAAACAGATGGAAAATCTGAGAGAACGATTCAAACTTTGGAGGATATGCTTAGAGCATGCGTGATAGACTTTTGTGGTAATTGGGACTCTCATCTACCATTGATCGAGTTCTCTTACAACAACAGTTATCATGCTAGTATCAATATGGCAGCATTCGAAGCTCTCTACGGTCGAAAATGTCGTTCACCTGTCTGTTGGAATGAGATCGGTGAAGCTCAGCTTACTGGACCTGAGCTCATTCTGGAAACAACAGACAAAATCAAGAAAATCCGCGATAATCTTGTGACAGCTAGAAGCCGTCAAAAGAGTTATGCGGATATGCGACGTAAGCCCTTAGAATTTCAAATCGGAGACCGTGTCCTACTCATGGTGTCACCTTGGAAGGGAGTGGTGAGATTTGGAAAGAAAGGAAAACTTGCACCCCGATATGTTGGACCATTTAAGATTGTTGAAAGAATTGGAAAGGTTGCCTATCGACTAGAGCTACCTCCAGAGCTTGGAAATATTCATCCGACTTTTCATGTGTCCAATTTGCGAAAGTGTTTAGCTGATGCTGATCTTCACATTCCTCTCGATGAGATTCAAATCAATGAAACAATGCACTTTGTCGAGAAACCTCTGGAGATAGTGGACCGTACTTTCAAACAGTTGAAGAACAAACGAATTCGATTGGTCAAAGTTTGCTGGGAATCCAAACATGGCCCCGAGTTTACTTGGGAACGTGAGGACCAGATGAAGACAAAATATCCGCATTTGTTTTCACAAGTTTCCTCTAAATAAAATTTCGGGACGAAATTTCCTAAAGTAAGGGAGACTGTGACAACTGTGTTCTGTAATCATCGAATAATGTAAAACAATGTAGATTATTAATAAAACAATGTGCTTTGGTGTTATTATATGTGTTATTGTGTTTGATGATTTTTCAATTTGATTCGATTCCGATTTCAAGCTTTAATCGCTTTCTGGAAGGTTATACGCAAACTGGTGCATAAACGCAATCAGTTTAACGCGACGTACACTCCGGATCTGTGACGTAAGCTAAACATACCCTAAATATCCTTTACATAACTTAGAAATAAGTTTTGAAGGATTCGGTATGGCAAAAACATGTTTATTTGAACTAAAGAACTATTTGCGACAAAACTGTGAAACGAACGTTGGTGACCGCCCGGATAATATTTAAATCCCAAAAATATTTTATTTTAATCAGGTTCGTGTTGAAAAAAAAATCGCTTAAAAACGTTATTTTTCAAGTTTAAGCGCGTACCGCGTGTTACAGAGCAACACAGTGCTTGTACTGCGAAACATGGACAACGCAACCAGTCTCGGCAACTGAAATTTATTTCAGTAATATTTTGGCGAGTTTATTTTTATAGAATAATAAAAATAATTTAGAACGCCATAAACCGGGAATTAAACGCTAGATAAAATACCCGGTATCCAGTTAAACACCCGTTTTAGCCAACATATAACATATTTATATAAAACTTTGCATGAGAATGAGAGTGGAGGATGGAGGTGGCGGCCTCATATGCCTCCCATTTTCCACTTCTCTTCTAGTTTGACACTTGTTAGTGCATGCTACAACTCCATATCTTATTCATATCTTCCATATTCTCTAAATCTTGCAAGATCACAACACAACACAAATCAAACCAAATCCCTCACTCTCTCTCTCCTCCCAACCGTACACCCCCTCTCTCTCTCCATCTTTAAACCTTCAATCTTGTTCTAGTGAATCAAGCTCCATTTCTAGCAAACTTCAAGTTTGTGTGAAGATCCAAAAGGGTTTCCAAGGTGTTTTCAAGTGATTTCAAGCTTCCTATCATCAAAATCTCATCCAACAACTTACTTGAATTTTGAAGGTATAACACTTATGTTTAAATCATACTTTTGATTCTTGGTTGTTCTTCATGATTTGAAGTTTCTCTTGACCGTACATACATATACATGTGTGTATGAGTTTTGAGCTTTATTTTTTATAAGTACATGTTTAGGTTGTTGCTTGATCTTGAATAATAGTTAAAAATGCAAGTGTTTAATAATCTATGCATCATATGATAAATGTTAAATTACATCAACAAATAAATATAAATAAGTTGCATTTTGGATGCATTTAGTTCATATGAAATGTTGATGAAATGATAATGTGCTTTAGGCACTTGTACATGAAGATATATGTTGATTTAAAGCTCAAGAAGTGATTGTATGATAAAAATATTTTTGAACAGGTTGTAACCACTAAAAATAACATTATTTGGTATATTAGAATGGAATGAAACTTTGACATAGGTTTGATAGCTTTGCATGTTGTACATATAGCTTAAAAAGTGGTAAATTATGTGAAATTTGCATGATTTATGTGCTTTATGTGAGACCTGCACTATCATGAGTATAACCACTATTTTATTCAGTAACATGGGTTATGTCAAAATATCAAGTCGTTTCGATTTGGGATGGTTAGGGTAATGTTTAATGCAAAACTATGCGGTAAAACGGTTAAAAATCGCCTTTTCGGAGGATTTTTATAACACTGTTTTAGATCAGTAACCAAACTGATATTTTTGATATAAAAATAAGTATTTTAACTTATATTAAGTTTACTTGGTGTTTGGTTAGTCATACGTGACTTCCGACGCCCAAAAATATTACCGAATCGCTAAAATAAGTGTTTTTCAATGTACATTAGAATGGGTTGTTCATGGGAAAATTTTATGTGTTACAATGTGCTAGGTGTTTTACAATATGTGTATGATTATGTGTTAGCGTTGACAATATTATGTGTATTACGCTAACCCATGTATATAAATACACTAATATAATCCAAAATAATAATTTTTCGAGAAATCTCAAAGTTATGTGAAAATTCTAAGAATCGGAGAAACTTATGTATTTCGTGGGTTTTTTATTATTAAATCATTCTTATTTAATTTACGATGAATAAACAATTTGAGGGATTGTGTTAACATATAAAAACGCACCCAAAGGTGAGTACATAGATCCCCTTTTTTTATTGTTTTCGATTGTTTTGGGGTGATTCATATGTATTAAAACGATTTCGATACTTTAACGATGGTTTCAAAAATGATTACGATGGTTTATACTAAACTAATAATGATTTCAACAATGTGAACGAACTTGTTGGTTGTAGTTATATAACGAATGACATTCATTAATTTTGGCCAAACCGACCAGTATTAGGTTATGGTACCATAGGATCCGACAAATCCCGTTATCAGACTGCACCCATGGTTATGTGTGGGTTATGTGGGTAACGACCGAACCAGATGATTGTTAACTTACCCTTTGGTGGTTTGTTAATACGAGATGAACGAGTTGAACGATGAACGAGTCACGAAGGTTTGAATGTTATTAGCGAGACGACCAAAAGTAGTTTTCACAATTAAAACGAGAACGATTTGAACGAGTGAACGATTTGAACGATTTGGAACGATTTGAACAATTTAAACAAATGAACAATGATCTATAACAAGAACAAGTTAAACGATGTCACACAACGATGTTTACGAAACTATATAAACCATACGAGTTTTATTACGAGAACGATTTATGATTTGGTTTACATAAACAAATGTTTTGGGTTAAGATTCATGGCATCGAGGTTTATAAATTATAACCAATCTGTTTTGACTTGGTTATTCATTTTACAATACAAACATTTTACAAAACAAGGTTTCTAATATCGATTAACGAAGTTGTACGAGATATTTCAACATGTAAACAAGCCATGAATCTGACACTCACACAAAAACTATGTGCTTACCAGCATTTCTTTGCTAACTTTGTTTTTACATATGTTTCAGGTGATGTTGCATAATGTTGATTGCGAATAGGATGCATGCTCACTTAGTGTCACACCCTGGCTTTGCGGAAGCGTGGTTAATTTTGGTGTGACTTCTTAATACCATAGCTTAACCATAACAAAGCTATATGAAATAAAATCATGCAAGATCATCCATTTGACTAAGTTTTGGAACCAGAATATCATACCATTGTCTTAGGGACTTACAACCTCAAAACGTAAAACATTGTCATGATAAACATAAACATAAACATCAACATGAAGTAAACGCAGTTTAAGAGTTGTGACTTGTCCAGGAAAGAGTCACATTTCCTAAACTGGGATGATCTTGGAACCCTTATGCAGCGGGAAAACATAACATACCGTGCCAGATCTTTAATTTCCTGAAATACATGTAAGTTGAAAAATCAACAATAATGTTGAGCGAGTTCATGTGTAAGTGAGTATGTAAAACACTTGTAAGTATGAAAGTTCCCTGGTATGTAGCAGTGTAAGGAAAAAGAGATCACCAATGGTTTGCAAGGCCATTAGTATGTGTGAAGTGCAAGTAGGAAGACTCAAACCTAGCAGATTTCGCGTTGGGTACAAAGTCACTCCAAGGTCCGTTCTGTTGGGCCTCTCAGAGGTCCGTTCTGTTGGGCCTAGAGTTGGGCTCGCTACACCCAGATAGATCTACCGCTTACGTCCCTCGGTGTTTCTGCCTACCCACTCACATGATCTAAGTAGTAAACCTCCTTACGCTAACCATACCATGTATAAAGTACTTGTAATCAAAGTAACATGTATTTCACCCCCGCAGTTAAGAAAACTGAAAACAGTTAGAAAAAGGGGGACATGAACTCACAGTGAAGCGTCTCTACCAAGTATCTACTGCTCACGCAGCTGTGCGACGACCTGCAGGTGCTAATTTCTATTAGACGGACGGCCGTGCCTTAGCTTTATAGTTTAAGTCTTTGGGAAATAGTTAGACAACTATTTCGTGTTTACATTCTGTATATACTTGGTAGTTAATCTCCTTCCCAAGGATGGGGGATTCAATACATGTGCGTTCATAAATATTTCCGTAAATGCGTAAGTTACGTTTAACAATCGAGTGGTAATATACTTACCGGTGTAACTTATATATTTATGGTGAAAGCGTTCGTATTATTTTGGAATCGTTAACGTTCGTAAATATTATTTTCACTCTAAAAATAATATTTATGTATTTTCACAAAATAATCATAAACAGTGTGTGAAAAATATATATTTATCACGTTTAATTTTGTGAAAATCCCACCTCCGAATATTTAATAAATAAAGTCATGGCGAAATTCATATTTCGAGAACATGTCAAAAATAATTCTAACACTTGTAGTGTAAATAGTTCCAAGTGTTAGGTTTTTAGAAAAATTTCGCCAGAGTTTCCTCTGTAACTGGAGGTGGCCAATCTTTCAAGCGTATCATTTTCTTTAACAAATCAACTCAACAATTTTCTTTATTTGATCAGAACAACTTTCATCACAACAACTAATCAACATATGTGTAAATTGCTAAAAATTACATGAACTTGCAGTTTTTCCCAAAACTGTGGTGTAAATCCCCTTAAATTTAGTAGATCTTCATATAAGGTAATTTGATCTTGTAAAAACCTCGTTTTTAGAGAAAATCCATCTTTACAACTTCCAGTCATCTTTTACAAAAACTGTTATTTTGTCGGATCTTTTCATTTCACAAGTGTTTACACACTTGTGGTTTATAAAAATCATGCTTGTTAGTGTAAGATCCATCTTTTAAAATACATGATTTCTTTGATACGCGGTTCTTTGAAAATACCACTTGCAGATGCGTAGATCTGCTAGTTTTAAACACAATTTTACAAGTAAAACTCTTTTACACAAGTTCATGATTCGCGTGTGGTAGAGTTTCACCTTTTAACCCTTGTATTATTCAAAACAAGCTTATGTTAAGATCCATGATCTTACCAAACCGGGTTAAACGATGATCCGAGCTACCACATCATAGATCGGGCCTAAATAATCATACATTTCGAATACTACATCATTTACACAACTTATGTGCTATTATCCACCATTTTTAGTGTTTTAAGTAGACTTTAAAGCATCATCTTGCATGTTAACGAGTTTTAACCGATAAAAATCCTTTTAACCACTTTAGATTAGTTCGAATACGAGTTTTAAGCATTATACCTCTAGCTCGGGGCTAGGGAAGAATCTATGCGCAAAAGAGGTGGATAAAAGCTAAGTAGAGAGGTCCTTCGCGTTCCGCTTGCACCAAGGCTCCTTGTATACGACCCTCGACACTTTTATGATGTTGGAATGTGATGAACAAGATCGAAGGATGGATGGATGTGTGGGTGTGGGTTCGGCCGAGAGCCAAAGAGAAAGAGAGAGAGTTGTGTTTGTGGTGAAATGTGATGGATGATAATCTTGTGTTTAGAGGTTAACTTATAGACAAATCATATGTGTATTAACCAAAGGATCTTGTGCCCCCTAGATATTATGCATATGAGATTTAACAAATCAACAAGGACAAGGTATGTCCCCTTGGGGACGGTTTCGGTTAAGGGGGGGGGGTAGTTTGGTTCCATTTCAACTAATCATTAAGCATTAGTTAGATAATTAGGTTAAGTTAAGTGTTTAACTTGGTTACTTGTGTATAGTGTGTTACAACGGGTGTTAGGGCATACAGAGACCCTAACTGGCTCAGAAAAAGATAAATAATGAAAATAACAATATTTTCACGTTCCGGGTATAGTCCGGTTGTTTGGTTG
>JARYGA010002721.1:0-42361 GCA_030545235.1 Helianthus tuberosus
TATATAATGTTGTTTTCCAAAGGGTTAATGGATTTAAACACCCCCAACTATTGCCATTTGGCCGATGGCACTCTCAACTTTCACTTTGGCTCAGACCACTTCCAACTGAACACTTGGGTTGCTGTGTTACCCCGTCGTTAAATAAACACTAACCGGGTTAGTTCTTTTTGCTGACATGGCCATTTTGTCCAACGTGGCATGGTGACGTGGCCTGTTTTTATCAGGTAACATGCTGATGTGTATATTTTAATTTTCAAATGTCTATTGTTATTTTTTAAAATCTGATTCAAATTGAAAGAAAAAACAAATAGATATAAATCAGCTTCTTCTAGAAGCCACTAAACAAAACAATTTCACCAAAACTATTATTAATCAAAATTTCAAACTACAAAGTCATAGTCTGTTCAAATATATAATCTAAATAATGAGCAGCCACCACCTCCTTCCCCATCTCTCACCACCGCCAACATCAACTCAGCCACCACCTCCTTCCCCCTTTCTCACCACCGTCACAATCAACCCAACCACCACCAACCTAGCCACCACCTCCTTCTCTCTTTCTCACCGCCGCCACAATCAACCCAGCTCCCACCTCCTTCTCCCTTTCTCACCACCGCCACAATCAACCCAGCCACCACCTCCGTCCTCCCTTTCTCACCACTGCCACAATCAACCCAGCCACCACCGTTCCGCTTTTCTCCCAAAATCAAAAACCGACATTCAATCCTCGATCCACCAAATCCACCCAAAATCAAAACCCTAATAGGCTTCTAGATTAAGCAGTTTTGACTCCATCGCCGTTTGTTTTCGATATTATATGGAATAGGCTTCCAGATCCAGATGAACGCTGGATGGTGGTATGGGTTAGGTGGTCGTAGTGGGTGGTGGCCAATGGTTCTTGAACAGGGGAGTATGGTCGTGGGGTGGGTGGTTGCGGAGGACGGTGGGGGGGGGGTGGGTGGTTGTAGAGGACGATGGTGGGGTGGGTGGCTGCGAAAGACTGTGGTGGGTGGATGGCAGTATGGTGGTGTGGGGTGGATGTTGATGGTGTTAAGTGTCTGTGTGTGAGAGAGAGAAAGAGAGAAAGGGCGGGGGGAGGGGGGTATAAACTGATTTTTATGTAATATATATATATATATATATATATATATATATATATAGGGAGCCGCTAGAATGAGAACCACCACGAGTTATGAGAACCACGAGAACCAAGTGCCACGGAGGGCCGTTGACCACGAAATTTTTTTTACACCTAGATCCGTATATTTTAAGATCGGGTGTAAAAAAAAATTTTCAAACGGCGCGCCCGAGGGGGTAGTTTTTTACACCCAAAGTTTGTAAAAAAAAAAAGAAAAAAGAAAAAAAAATTAAAAACACCAAACTTTGGGTGTAAAAAACTACCCCCTCGGGCGCGTCGTTTGAAATTTTTTTTTACACCCGGTCTTAAAATATACGGATCTAGGTGTAAAAAAAATTTCGTGGTCAACGGCCCTCCGTGGCACTTGGTTCTCGTGGTTCTCATAACTCGTGGTAGTTCTCATTCTAGCGGCCCCCTATATATAGGGATATATATATATATATATATATATATATAATTTTTTAATTACTTTTTGTTTATTTACTAAAATGTTTTAAACTAAATAGCTAATAAGAATATGCTCTAGATCCACTTCAGCATGCCACGTTGGACAAAATGGCCATGTCAGCAAAAAGAACTAACCCAGTTAGTGTTTATTTAACGACGGGGTGACACAGCAACCCAAGTGTTTAGTTGGGAGTGGTCTGAGCCAAAGTAAAAGTTGAGAGTGCCATCGGTCAAATGGCAATAGTTGAAGGTGTTTAAATCCATTAACCCTTTTCCAAAAAGTTTTAAAAGGTATATTAAAATATATAGTTTAATTAGCATCGTTGTATTAGTCTAACAAATAAAGAGGTTCATAGCGAGTTTCGAGTCAAGTATTATCTATAGCGGTGTTTAAGTATTTTTTTCTTTTTGTACCAGTTATATACTATATACTTATATACTGAACCGATTTAGTTAAAAAAATCATCAACGCTCTAATATATGTTTTTTTGTACTAGTGACATGTGATTTTACGTGGTTCAGACTAAAGTGACCTACCTCTACGGTTGCAACTAGCGACTCTATAACGGGTTGTTTACAAAGGTATGTCCAAAGGAGCTATGATTTTGAAGTATATGTATAATCGCTCATGAAGTATGATATGATGTGATATGACATCATAACATACCGCCTTACATTAAATTACACCTTATAGTATCATATAGTATTATATTACATTAGAATATTACTATTATTATTATTATTATTATTATTATTATTATTATTATAATAGATCACATTGTATTAGATTATATCATATTGTATCATACTATATTATATTACATTTGCTTATTATTATTATTATTATTATTATTATTATTATTTTGAATTTAAAAAAATAGTTAACATTCCATTTAATGAAGTAATATTACTAACTTAATTATTATTAAAATTTTGGGAATTACTATGTGTATTCATGTTTTAATAATTATTGGTTTGTTATCTTTTGTGGCATCATCATTTGGCTCTTAAAACAAATTAAAACACTAACTTAATTTGAACAAACACTATGTGAAAAAAGGGCTATGGCCACTGATTCACCCAACCAGTCTTGCCACACATTTGAATAAATGTGTGGCTAATCGTCAATAATAAGATTTAAAATACTTTAGCCACATATTTTATTATTAATGCAACTATTGTGGCTAATCATCATTAATAAGATTTAAAAAAAAACTATGACATTTACTAGTCACAACTTGAAAAGTGTGGCCAAATATAATGTCACACCCCGACTCGCAGCGGAAGACAATTGCAGGGTGCGGCAGACACATGGCATTCCTCACAATTAAAAACATAACATTCCATAAAAAGGAGCATCAGTTACAACATAGTTAAACTACCATTTTACAAGCCAGAAGTTTAAAAGTTGTTCTACAAGCCATTAGAGCTTTTATTATGCTATTTTCCCCTACTAGATTCTCCCACATGCACATGCTCATTCCTGTTTCGTCTTACCTGAAATGCATGTTAGTTTTAAAAAAATCAGCTAACGCTGCTGGTGAGTTCCACCGGTTTAGTTGTTGTGAAACAATATGTGTTAATCAGTTTAATTGCACTTGTCACAGTCACAGATGGAATTACACGAGAGCACAATCACAAAGGGAATTTCCCGAGGTCACAAACACCTTCAGCACGCCGGACCGTGTCACACCAGACACCTTCAGCTCGCCGGCCCGTATTAGAATCGACACCTTCAGCTTGCCGGACCGTGTCACAACGGACACCTCCAGTTCGCCGGTCCGTGTTACAATCAGCACCTTCAGCTTGCCGGACCGTGTCACAACGGACACCTCCAGTTCGCCGGTCCGTGTTCTAATCAGTCGAGGTAGTTCGTGGGTTAGGCAATTTCACATCATCATAAGTTTGTGCAATTAACATAGTTTGTAACATGCAAATTACTTCAAAACAGTAACACAGTTTGTACATGCACTTCACTCCAGAAAACACGAAAACAGTTTAAAAGTGGGGGGAAGGGAACTCACAGTGTATGCCGTAGTTTCACACAGGATGTAAACAAGCAACTGAGTCAACTTCCAGAATCACGTATGCAAATATGGGCTCACGTTAGTATCTAAGTCGGTAACAGGTATAACTTGGATTCTGTCAGGAGTTTTCACTCCAGATTGAGCCTATACGATACTGGTATGGTGATGGATGTCAGGGTAGTATTAGTTTCAGTTTGGCTTCCGGGCACCGGTTCACGTGCCAGCCAATGTCAGTAGTTTAACATGTTCGGACAATGGTACGGGAATACCAATAGTGCCAACATGTTGTTATTTAAGAATGATTAACTTTTCATCAAGGGAGTTTGGGTGTTTGGGGAGTCCAGGTTGCCCAATTTTGAGTTTCCGTTTCCACCGTCGGGGATTTCCCGAACCGGTATTGGACACACCCAGAGTGTCCAATCCACCCTGGAATCTCCCGAAATACTCCCCGTGTTTCAATTATAGTATTTGTCGGGTTGGGTGAGTTCCCAATTCCGGCCGGTTCGTTATACGCTAAACTGTCGAAATTGATTTAAAATAATCCATTTTTAATCCCAAAAATTTCCATTTAACCTAGGATTCGAATAAAAATCTGTAAATTTTAATATGACACAGTAAAAATCAGTAGATTATGGAAAAAAATTCTGGGAATTTATTTTGGCATTTTACTTGTCTAAATAAATTATTTATAACACCATATTTAACCACATAATTAACATTAATTACCATCATTGATCCAAAAATTCCCAAAAACTTCCTGGACATCCCTTATGTTTCCAGAAATATCTCCAAACATTTTAAGTTTTTTCCGATTTCGTTTCGGTGCGTTTCCGGCTACCGAAAATTCGTAAAAACGCGGATTTTTAACCTAAATCAAACTCAACCAATGGACTCCGAATTTTCCCAAAACATTCCCCATATGTTCCTTAGTGTCTCTGTAAAATTTGGTGATTTATTGAATCCTTTTGGTATTTTCCCAGAATTCTTTTGGTAAAACAGTCAAAATTTTACCAAACATCGTAGAAAATTATAAAAATTCTAAAATTTTATGTTGGCCTTCCTGACACTACCCTTCATTACCGCACCAAATTTTAGCTTAATCCAACTATCACGGACCAAGTTATAGCCAAAACAAAATTCTGCCTATCCTAGATTCGGTTTTCGGAGGTTATACCTAGCGCAAGCTTCGATTCCAAGCGTTCCTTGTGAGTCCAGAAGTATGTGTGGGCTATATTCAGCACCTACACATCAAGTACAATCCAAATATGCTAGAACTTAGATCAATCAAGCCTTATTTCATTGTTTTTCGGTTAATCGACAAGTTAAACGATTTCTATCGAATAGGTGTTGATTAGGGTATCAAACCCCAAAGATTTGTAACCATGGCTGCCATATAACACCAGGGAATCCATATGGTGTTCATATTCAGCCCATAAACATGTTTAAACTTCCAAAAATCATGGATTAAAAAAGGTTTTCATGGCCTAAACCATGTTTAATCAAGAAACCAAGCTTAAAACCATAAAAATTAAGGTTGATACCTTTAATTTGAGGCTTGTTCTTGTTAGATCAGCTAAGTTTTAGGATAAAGAAGCAGAATTTTGGAGGATTTTTGTGTGAAAATTAAAAGAAAAAAAATGAAATATATATATATATATATATATATATATATATATATATATATATATAGGGGAAGGTTCAAATGAAAACCACTAGTTAACGCGAAAACTCGAAAACTAACTAAAAAAAGCCTAAAAAACACACAAATTTTTTTTTTTTTATTTTTTTTTGCAAAACCAAATTTCGCAGGTTTTTTTATATAAAAAAAGATTTTCAAAAAAAAAAATATTTTTTTGTGTAGTGCACATGTGTAATACTACACATGTGTATCTGTACTACACATGTGTATTATTACACATGTGCACTACACAAAAAAAAATTTTGTTTTTTTTTTTTTGAAATTTTTTTTTATATATAAAAACCAGCGATTTTTATTAAAAAAATTGAAAAAAAAAAAAATTTTTGTGTGTTTTTTAGCCTTTTTTTAGTTAGTTTTCGAGTTTTCGTGTTAAAAGTGGTTTTCATTTGAACCATCCCCTATATATATATATATATATAGGGGGTGGTGGCGGTTTGGGTGGGGGCCCCTAGGGCCACCTCGTGCATCGTATATTGCGCTAAAAGATGATGTTTATCTTCCGTTGAGTGTTTAGGTTCGTTTACGGGTACGGGACGCGTTCTCGATTTGCTTGAAGGACTCCGTTTTGCGCGTACTTAGTGTCAAAAGACTCGGTTTTAAAAATCATGCAAAACCATCTTGAAATCCGAACCCAGTTACGTTTTAATCATAAAAGACTCGTATTAGGGTGGTTTAAGTGTTTTTAAGCTTGATCGATCGTTCCTTGCCTGTTTGATTGCATTATGTTATTCCTGAAACGAAAGCGTTTCCCTAACCGAGAAGCTGCTTCGTTTTGCGTGCCCGATCTCTGATTGGCTTCAAACCTTATGTCCCACTCTAAGGCACAAAACTAAGTTATTCCTAGAACTTGAAATCTTAACTGATGCTACCGATAACCTAATAATCAATGTCAAAGGTTTAAAGCGCTCTTAAACGGAAGACTCCCGTTTAACACGTGTTTCAAGGCTAAGAACACCAACTTCGCACTGTTGGCCCTTATTAGTGTCATGTTAGTCATAACGTGTTCTCGGATTCCTCCGAGACATAACATATATCATTTAAGCAAGCATATAAGTCACACATGTTTTTAGGGTTTTCGCGCAATTAAAGTGTTAAGTGTGCTTTACAGATTTGGACCGTTTAGGGTGTACCTGGTTTCGTCATGGGTGTCACAGTCTCCCCTGGTTTAGAAATTTCGTCCCCGAAATTCAATTCGTCTAGTTAGGGAAGAGATGTGGGTATTTTCTACGGAACTCATCCTTCCGCTCCCAGGTATACTCAGGTCCTTTCTTCGAGTTCCACCGGACTTTTACCAGCGAGATTTTGTTATAACGTAGTTGTTTGGTCTTCCCGTCTACTATTTCTACCGGTTCCTCCACAAAGTGGAGTTTGTCATCAATGTGCACTTCTTCTAACGGTATAATTGCTGCTTCATCCGTGAGACATTTCTTTAAGTTGGATACGTGGAAGACATCATGAATTTTGCTCAGTTCATCTGGTAATTTCAGTTGGTACGCTACAGATCCTACCTTAGCAATAATTTCATACGGCCCAATGTATCTCGGAGCCAACTTTCATGTCTTGCCAACCCTGATCACTCCTTTCCACAGTGACACTTTTAACAGTACTTTGTCACCTACTTCAAACGACAACGGTTTCCTGCGAACATCGGCGTAACTTTTCTGCCGATCTCGGGCCGCTTTCAGTCTACTTTGGATCTTATGCACCTTGTCTGTCGTCTCTTGAATTAGTTCAGACCCCGTGAGTTGAGTATCGCCCACTTCAGCCTACTTTGGATCTTATGCACCTTGTCTGTCGTCTCTTGATCTGCACTTCCGGCCATATAGTGCTTCGTACGGTGCAGCTTGTATGCTACTATGACAGCTGTTATTGTAAGAGAATTCAATGAGGGGAAGGTGCTTATCCCAACTTCCTCCAATGTCTAGGGTGCAAGCACGAAGCAGATCCTCTAATGTCTGGATAGTTCGTTCTGATTGGCCGTCGGTTTGGGGATGGTAAGCCATACTCAGGTCTATTCTAGACCCCAAAGCTTCTTGTAACTGTTGCCAATAGTGTGAAGTGAAATGACTATCAAGGTCTGAAATGATTGCAACCGGTACCCCGTGTCTAGCCACAATTTCATTCGTGTAGATCTCGGCCAATTCCTCGGTGGTGTAGGTAGTATGAATCGGAATAAAGTGCGCCGATTTGGTTAGTCTATCTACTACTACCCAAATCGCATCATGACCTCAGGGTGTTTTTGGAAGGTGGGTCACGAAATCCATCGTGATTTGCTCCCATTTCCATTGAGGTATTTCGGGTTGCTGTAACATTCCCGAGCGTTTCTGGTACTCTGCCTTTACCCGGGCATAAGTCAAGCATTTGCTCACGTACTCTGCTACGTCCTTTTTCATACATGGCCACCAATAAAATTCTTTAAGGTCGTGGTACATTTTATATCTACCCGGGTGAATTGAATACTTTGATTTGTGGGCCTCGTCCATGATTAATTGTCTCAGCTCCGGATCCGTAGGGATCCACACTTGATCTTTAAAGTACCACACTTCATCTGTTTTCTTCACAAAGTTGATCTCATTTCCGTACGAGCCTTCACCTGGTAACCGGCTTTCTTCCAAGGCATGCTTCTGTGCATTCCGAATTCGTTCGGTAAGGCTTGTTTGTACAATAATTCCCAAAGCTCGTACGCAGAGAGGTTTAATTCGATCCTTTCTACTAAGAGCGTCTGCTACTACGTTCGCTTTTCCCGGGTGGTACTTGATCTCACAGTCGTAATCATTCAATAGTTCCACCCATCTGCGCTGTCTCATATTCAGTTCCTTTTGGTCGAAGATATGTTGGAGGCTTTTATGGTCCGTATATATAGTACACTTTGTACCATATACAAATGTCTCCATATCTTTAGTGCAAATATAACCGCGCGCAGTTCCAAATCATGCGTTGTTTTAACAGCTGAAAAGTTGTTTCTTGTTCTTCGCCCCATTCGTACTTTCAATCTTTCGGTGTCAAGGCAGTTAAGGATTGAGCAATGCAGGAAAAGTTTTCAATAAAGCGACGGTAATATCGAGCCAATCCCAAGAATTGACGTATCTCTTTCGGAGACTTAGGCGCTTGCGAATTCTTAATAGCTTCGATCTTACTAGGGTCAACATGAATCCCTTGTTGATCTAACACATGTCCTAAAAATTGCACCGCTTGTAACCAGAATTCACACTTTGAAAGCTTGGCGTACAATTTCTCTTTCCTCAATATCTCTAGTATGGCTCGTAGATGGTGCTCGTGTTCCGTTTTACTCTTGGAATAGATCAAAATATCGTCAATAAAGACTATGACGAATTTATCTAGATATGGTTTACAAACTCGGTTCATGAGGTCCATAAATACCGCGGGTGCGTTGGTTAACCCAAAGGGCATAACCAGGAACTCATAGTGACCGTACCGAGTTCGAAAGGCTGTTTTAGGGATATCCTCCTCTTGAACTTTCACTTGATGATAACCAGATCAAAGATCGATTTTGGAAAAGTAACAGGCTCCTTGCAACTGATCAAATAAATCATCGATTCACAGAAGAGGATATCGATTCTTTATGTTAACCTTGTTCAGCTCCCGGTAGTCGATACACATCCGAAAGCTTCCATCCTTTTTCTTCACATATAACACTGGTGCTCCCCAAGGTGAATAACTGGGACAGATAAAACCTCAGTCCAGTAGTTCTTGTAACTGAGATGGTAGTTCTTGCATCTCTGAAGGTGCTAAACGGTAAGGTGCTTTTGCAATTGGAGCTGCTCCCGGTATTAAGTCGATACGGAACTCGACTTGCCGATTGGGTGGCAATCCGGGCAATTCATCGGGAAACACGTCTGGGTAATCACACACTATTGGGATATCCTTAATACGTTGTTCTTCTGGTTCGGTCGTCATTACACTTGCTAAGAACACATCACATCCTTGACGTATACATTTCAACACTTTAAGGTGGGATATATGGTTTAATATGGTACCGGACTTCTCTCCCTGTACCATAATAACTTCATCATTAGGAAAAGGGATCCTAACAATCTTTTGCTCACCTATAATCTCCGCCTTGTACTTGGACAACCAGTCCATTCCCACTACTATATCGAAACTTTCGAGCTCTACCGGTAGTAGGTCAATAAGGAATTGGTGGTCGTTAAGAATTAAAGGACAATCACGAATGATTTGGTGACTGGTTATAGGTTTACCGTTAGCAAGTTCTATGGAGTAAGGACTTGTTAATTCAATAGCCGACATATTTAATAGGGGTAAGAAATTAATGGAAACGTAGCTCCTATATGCTCCCGTATCAAACAATACTGAAGAAAATTGATCAAAAACGAGGAACGTACTTGTAACCACATTGGGATCCTAGCGTGCGTCACTGGATCCAATGATGAAGGCACAGCCCCGAGCTGCAGTTGAAGTAGAAGCTTGGCCCTGCACATTCCTTTCTGCTGTCGGTTGTGCCAACTGCGGGCAATTTCTTAAGAAGTGCTCCGTGCTGCCGCATCTATAGCATGCACGGGGATAAGTAACCTGCTGCGCAGGAAGTTGAGGTCGCTGTTGCAGGTGTCGAGGCCTTAAAAGTTGGGAACGAGTTGGTCTGGACTGTGGTTCCAGGGACATCTTGTAGTTTCTGGCAAAATGCCCATTTTTACGACACCTCAAGCATATCACTGTTCGGCAGGGACGCGAATGGTAGAAAGTGCACTTGTTGCACTTTGGGGCCGTTACTTTATAGCCCCCAGAGTTTCCCGTTGGTGTAGTCATGGCGTAGTTTCCCATTATCAGAATCTTACATCTAACCATGTCGTACGTCACCGTGCCTGACCTGGCTACCACCCCGTGCATAGTCACTTCTGGGGCCAGTCCCAAGATATACCTCTCGATCCTCTTGGACTCCGGTCAAACCATATCTGGCAATATGCGTGCCAGTTCATTGAAACGGTTAGTGTAACCTGCATGGTCCGCACCTTGCATTTGCAGGTTCCGAAATTCGTGCTCTAGCTTCTGAATTTCATGAGCTGGGCAGAACCTTTCTCTCATTAGTATCTTTAAATCATCCCAAGTCATAGCATTAATCACATCCTGCCCTCGAGATTGCACAATAGTATTCCACCAGTTTAAAGCATGATCGGTAAAAGTACAAGTTGTGTACTTAACCGCGCAATCACCCGGACAATTACTTATGGTAAGTACTGATTCAGACTTCTCAACCCATTTCACAAACCCATTCGGTCCTTCAGTTCCGTTAAACTCCATTGGTTTGCACTCCATGAAATGCTTATATGTGCAACCCGGCCTACCATTGTGTTGGTTATTGTTTTGACCTATCGGTCCCGGCTGTGGGTTCGATTGGGGGTTAGCGTTAATACCGGCGCTAACCTGCGCCACGATTGTTGGAATAACCGTTTGGAGTTGTTGTGCTATCAGTTGGGCAATTTCTGCCTCTGTCATTTGAGGTACACGTTTCGGGGCCATTTTATTATAAACAATAGATATGTATGTATCAATGTCACATAGTTAATCATCACTTATCACATTTTCAGTTATCACATTCCACACAATTCCATCGCACATCACATAATTTCATCGCACACATAGGTTCACAACACGTATATCCAAAATCATCATCACATATATAATAACATCTATCTAATTTTGCACACAGACTTAACCCATAAGGGCTAGTGCCTAAATGCGTTATCAAAATTGGTCACCAAAGTGACGTACGTGCATCATACCACGACAGCACAAACTACGAAAATACGGAAGTACTACGACTGCATCACTACCTCGACATGGACATAACCCAGAATCAACAATCCACAGATCTACACATAAGCACGTATTGCACACAACTTTGATTTTAGTTTTGAAAAGCATTCACGTTCCCGTTCTCTCTTCTCTCTCCGTGACGTTCCCGAAGTGCCCGAGTACCAGCAGATAAATTATTGTGTTCCGAACCACAATAATTTAATTGCCTAACAAGGCCATCCTGGTACTAGCCACGCCACTCGGTCTCTAGAGGTTCTCAGGGTGAGGAGTTAACTTAGGATTATAGTCTAGGTTCTCTTTGGGATACCTAAATCGCTATAACCGATGGCTCTGATACCATCTTCTGTCACACCCTGACTCGCAGCGGAAGACAATTGCGGGGTGCGGCAGACACATGGCATTCCTCACAATTTACAAACATAACATTCCATAAAAAGGAGCATCGGTTACAACATAGTTAAACTACCATTTTACAAGCCAGAAGTTTAAAAGCAGTTCTACAAGCCATTAGAGCTTTTATTATGCTATTTTCCCCTACTAGATTCTCCCACATGCACATGCTCATTCCTGTTTTGTCTTACCTGAAATGCATGTTAGTTTTAAAAAAATCAGCTAACGCTGCTAGTGAGTTCCACCGGTTTAGTTGTTGTGAAACAATATGTGTTAATCAGTTTAATTGCACTGGTCACAGTCACACATGGAATTACACGAGAGCACAATCACAAAGGGAATTTCTCAAGGTCACAAACACCTTCAGCGCGCCGGACCGTGTCACACCAGACACCTTCAGCTCGCCGGCCCGTATTAGAATCAACACCTTCAGCTTGCCGGACCGTGTCACAACGGACACCTCCAGTTCGCCAGTCCGTGTTACAATCAGCACCTTCAGCTTGCCGGACCGTGTCACAACGGACACCTCCAGTTCGCCGGTCCGTGTTATAATAAGTCGAGGTAGTTCGTGGGTTAGGAAATTTCACATCATCATAAGTTGGTGCAATTAACACAGTTTGTAACATGCAAATTACTTCAAAACAGTAACACAGTTTGTACATGCACTTCACCCCAGAAAACAGGAAAAAAGTTTAAAAGTGGGGGGAAGGGAACTCACAGTGTATCCCGTAGTTTTACACAGGATGTAAACAAGCAACTGAGTCAACTTCCAGAATCACGTATGCAAATATGGGCTCACGTCGGTATCTAGGTTGGTAACATGTATAACTTGGATTATGTCAGGAGTTTTCACTTCAGATTGAGCCTATACGATACTGGTATTGTGACAACTCGAGTTTCCAAGATTCCATCTTCACGTTAATTGTACGTCAACTGTTTCGTTGTTTACTTACACGACTTGTTTGCCTTGTAATTGTACACGTTGGACTATATGTTGAGATGTCTGTTTGATATGTTGTCTATTTAATGTGATTAAAGTGTTTGGTTACATGAACTTGTAAACTGTTTGAGATTAGGAACTATATCCGATGAAACAATTAGTGTTTCGCCACACCTTATTCGACGAAACACATTCGACGAAACATGGAGTTTCGTTATAACCCACACGACGAAACAGGGAGTTTCGCCAGCCCACTGTTACGCCGAAGCCCGTTAAGGGCCCAGTACGTTTATACAGGTATTTGTTGCTTGAAACTGTTACACTCGACATTCATCAGGCCAATTAGAAACCCTAGAGCTCTCCCTCCCTACTGACGGCGATATTGTGTTCTCGAAGCCCTTTTAGACCGATTAAGTTAGTATTTCCGTTTTACCGCGGTTAGTGTTTAACCCTTGCATGACTAATTGATTGTTATCATTGCTAACTGTTAATCGAAAAACATGATTCATCGATGTTATGTAATGCTTGATCTTATGTTTGGATTCCCTTAGGATTGTTGATGATGATTATCATGTTGCATAGACTAAAACCTTGCAAAGCTTATATGTTGCCGTTGACTGTTAGGTTAAAGGATGCTAGCATAGCGTCTGGTCATGTTGATTAGATCATAAACATATGATGATTTCTGATAACAAAGAACTAGTAGACCTAAGTAAATCTCGATTATATGTAATGATTGTGTGGATCGAAGGAATGTTAGCAAACTGTTATGTATAAGACACGGGCTACATGTATTATGTTTAATGATTTCCGTGTCGTATGATGATTGCATAATTGATGATAGTATGTAACGGCTGAGAATGATTGTTAGGGTTTCTGGGTAATCATCAGTTACACGGCGTAACTAACCTAATGGACGAAACGCCAAGGACGACGAAACGGGTGAGTTTCGCCGAGGGTAATCACGATGAAACGGGTGGGTTTCGCCGAAGGGGTTCACGACGAAACAAGTATGTTTCGTCAAGTTGTTAATCAAGCACAGTAACTTGGTTAATTCTATTAGTAGTTAACTAGGTTAGTGAAGATTATGTTAACTGATAAGGATAGTACAAGTAACTGTTAATTGTAAAGCATGGTTGCATGAGCTTGTATAACTGATAAATGCTATGCGTTAGCGTTAGTTGTTACCTGCATGTACGTGATGATCTTGACTGTTAGTCGAAATTTGTGAATGTCAACTGATTGTGTATACGTGCATACCATAGGCCTTGACTGATTAATTGGAACCAAGTAATTAATCAAACCGAGCAAACCAAGGTGAGTTCACATTTCTAAGGCATGGGATTCCCGGTGGGTTGGGAATGGGATTGAATAACTACGAAAGAACTTATACATATACCACTACTAGACTACTTACCACCGTCCTCGGATTGGGAAGAACGCCAGCGCTAAATCTACGTACTCGCTACATACCACTGTCCTCGGATTGGGAAGGGCACTTACGTAAAACCTACGTAATCTCATACTTATCACTGTCCTCGGATTGGGAAGGACACCTATAGATACAACTAGTCTAGTAATATACAACATGGGAAGCCCCCACTAAATATCGTAATGTTTGGGAAACAAGGATACTGGGTATCACATGATCCTGAAACAAACTTACGATTTCTGAAACGAACTCAATAACTGAACAATCAACTGTGAACTCGCTCAACTTTGTTGTTGACTCGTTGTTACATGCCTTGTAGGTCGATAGGTACTCATGGAGCTTGCACAGGGAGGCGCGGTCGTTGTGGGACATGGACAGTGGGTGCCATGTTAAAAACATTATAACATTTCGAACTTAATACTTATGTTGGATTTTCGTATTTATGCTTCCGCTAAACACTTAACTATGTTTTGTTTTGAACACCTTTCGTATTGTTGGATTGAATTTTATTTATTACTTACAATGTTCAATATGATTGGTGGCTTGATCCTGGTCAGTCATGCCTCCAGCCGGTGATACTCCGCGTGTGGATTTTGGGGGTGTGACAGATTGGTATCAGAGCCATTGGTTATAGTGAACTTGGTTTTAAAAAGGGGAA
This sequence comes from Helianthus tuberosus, assembly GCA_030545235.1. NCBI lineage: Eukaryota > Viridiplantae > Streptophyta > Magnoliopsida > Asterales > Asteraceae > Helianthus > Helianthus tuberosus. The sequence goes on from JARYGA010002721.1 coordinate 14,525, forward strand.
AACTTTTGGATAAAACCAGACTATAACCAGAACAGTGCTCAACGATCCACAACGACGCTTCGCTCCACGTGCAAGACTCGACATTATAGGTGATGTGATTCATGTTTATATTACCTACTTGTTAGTTACATAGAACATTGCTCATGGTATACATAGATAACATAGTAACTACTGCTTGAAAACTCTGTGTGTTCACTCTCTTCTGTCATTCCACACTTGCGTATTGATATGACGCACTTCTCACTCGTGTTCTCTGTATTGTGAAGATCATGAGTGGACGAATCAACCTCACACAAGCCCAGCTGACGGCTTTGATCAACAAACAAGTTGCTGCGGCACTTGCAGCCGCTCAAGCAGGAGGTATACCCTACAGTCGCAACTCACTCTAGGATCTTTGGATCCTACCTTCATAAACCAACTCTTGTGTTTAACTTTGTCCTGTTCTTATATACACAACAGGTCAGAACGCTCAGCCACCTGTATGCTCATTCAAGACGTTCATGGACTGTCGTCCTAGTACTTTCAGTGGCACTGAAGGAGCCGTAGGACTCCTCCACTGGTTCGAGAAGCTCGAATCGGTCTTTGAAATGTGTGAATGCCCTGAGGCTCGTAGGGTGAAGTATGCCACTGGTACTCTCGAAGGCGTTGCGTTGGCTTGGTGGAACGCGCAAGTTCAAATGTTGGGGCTGGCAGCTGCAAACGCCACCCCATGGAACGACTTCAAGGAACTGATCAAGCGAGAATACTGTAATCGTGATGACATCCACAAGCTGGAAGTGGAGTTCTTTAACCTGAAGATGACGGGGTCAGAGATAGAGGCGTATACGAAGCGATCCAATGAACTGGCAGTGTTATGTCCAACTATGGTGGAACCTCCCATCAAGCGTATCGAGCTATACCTCAAAGGCTTAGTACTAGAGATTCAAAGCCATGTGACCTCTGCTAACCTTGCTAACATCCAGGATGTTACTCGTCTTGCTCATCGTCTCACAGACCAGGCAGTGGAATAGAACAAGCTGCCTAAGCGTATCAGTGCTACTACCACTACTACTACTTCTGCTATTCCCAGTGACAACAAGCGAAAATGGGATGGAGCCTCCAGCAAGGGTTCGACTACAGTTCAGCCCCAGGCACAACAGCGAAAGATCGATGACTACCAGAGTCCTGATCAACAATTTTCTGGTAGTCAAGGGCCGGGTGGATATCGAGGAAACCACCCAAAGTGCAACAAATGCAACAGACACCACAGTGGTCAGTGAAACAAGGGACGTTGTCAGAGGTGTCTCAAGATGGGTCATGAAGCCAAGGATTGCAAGAGCTCATGGCCTGCAAATCAGAATCGTCAGTAGCAACAGCAAGCACCGCAGAATCAGCAACAGCAACAGGGGATGCTTTCAGTGTGGCGCTGAAGGTCACTTCAAGAGACACTGCCCACAGTTAAATCAGAATCAGAATCGGAACCATAACCAAGGAAACGGGAACAATAATGGGGGCAACAATAGGGGAAACAATGATGGCAACGGTGCCAGGGGTAGAGCGTTCGTGCTGGGTCAGGGTGACGCAAGGAATGATCCTAACGTAGTGATGGGTAAGTTCCTTCTCAACGACTTTTATGTTACTGTTTTATTTGATTCGGGTGCCGATACCAGTTATGTGTCTCTAAAAGTTAGTCAAATGCTCAAGCGCACACCAACACTTATGAACACCAAGCACATAGTAGAGTTAGCAAATGGGAAAAGCCTAGAGGCCACGCATATAATTAAGAGTTGTAATCTAGTTTTAGCGGGTCAAACCTTCTCCATCAATCTTATTCCTATAGTTCTGGGTAGTTTCGACATCGTCATTGGGATGGATTGGTTATCCCAACAGCAAGCAGAGATCCTATGCAAAGAGAAGATTGTTCGTATTCCCCGTTCTGGTAAAGAACCTCTCGAAATTCAAGGCGACAAGAGTGGTGCTGTGGTGGGCATCATCTCCTTTCTTAAGGCCCAGAAGTGTTTGCGAAAGGGCCACACCGCTATTTTAGCACTTGTTACTGACGCATCAACGAAAGATAAGAGAATAGAGGATATTCCTGTAGTACGTGATTTTCCTCAAGTGTTCCCTGAAGATTTACCTGGGTTACCGCCTCATCGCCAGGTCGAATTCCAAATCGAACTAGCTCCTGGAGCAGCACCCATAGCTCGAGCACCTTATCGCTTAGCTCCAACCGAACTGGAAGAACTGTCCAAACAATTGCAAGAAATCTTGGATAAGGGTTTCATTCATCCTAGCTCTTCGCCCTGGGGAGCTCTAGTGTTGTTTGTGAAGAAGAAAGACGGTACCTTCCGTATGTGCATAGATTACCGCGAACTCAACAAGGTGACCGTGAAGAATCGCTATCCTCTTCCATGCATTGATGACTTATTCGACCAGTTGCAAGGGTCGAGCTTCTATTCAAAGATTGATCTGAGGTCAGGTTACCATCAACTGGGAGTCCGGGACGAGGACATCTCCAAAACAACATTCAGAACTCGCAACGGCCACTACGAGTTTCTAGTCATGCCATTCGGGTTAACAAATGCACCTGCGGTTTTCATGGATCTTATGAACCGAGTGTGCAAACCATACCTGGATAAGTTCATTATCGTATTTATTGATGACATTCTGATCTACTCTAAGAGTCAGGAGGAGCACGAGCAACATTTGCGACTTATCTTGGAACTTCTTCGAACAGAGCAACTTTATGCTAAGTTTTCCAAATTCGACTTCTGGCTTCGGGAAGTCCATTTCTTAGGCCACGTAGTAAATGGGAATGGGATTCACGTTGATCCATCAAAAGTCGACTCGATCAAGAACTGGCCTGCACCGCGTACACCGACAGAAATCCGCCAATTCTTAGGTTTGGCGGGCTACTACAGAAGGTTCATATAAGATTTCTCGAAGATTGCGCAGCCGCTTACTCTACTGACTCAGAAGGGTGTCACCTATCGTTGGGGCAATGCTCAAGAATCAGCGTTCCAACATTTGAAGAGTAGACTTTGTAGCGCACCTATTCTCTCATTGCCTGAGGGCACAGACGATTTTGTGGTTTATTGCGACGCGTCCATCCAGGGACTTGGTTGTGTGTTGATGCAACGTGACAAGGTCATAGCCTACGCATCACGCCAACTTAAAGTTCATGAAAGAAATTACACCACACACGACTTGGAGCTGGGAGCTGTTGTTTTCGCACTTAAGATATGGAAACATTACCTGTACGGTACTAAGTGCACCATTTACACCGATCACAGGAGTCTCGAGCATATCTTCAAGCAAAAGGAGTTGAACATGCAACAGCGTCGATGGGTCGAGCTATTAAACGATTACGAATGCGCGATCAAGTACCATCCGGGCAAGGCCAATGTGGTGGCCGATGCCGTCAGTCGAAAAGATACTACACCTAAACGCGTGCGTGCGTTACAACTCACCATTCAATTGAGTCTTCCTTCCCAGATATGAGATGCTCAGGTAGAAGCATTGAAACCAGAAAACGTCAAGGCTGAAGCCCTACGCGGCTCAAGGCAGCGGTTAGAACAAAAGGAAGACGGCGCCTACTACGTAACAGGACGCATCTGGGTCCCACTCTATGGCAATTTACGATAACTTGTAATGGATGAAGCACATAAGTCTCGTTACTCGGTACATCCTGGTTCGGATAAGATGTACCACGATCTCAGAACTACGTATTGGTGGCCTAGCATGAAAGCTCTCATAGCAACTTACGTTGGCAAATGTTTGACTTGTGCGAGAGTCAAGACTGAATATCAGATACCATCTGGCCTACTCCAACAACCAGAAATACCACAATGGAAATGGGAGCAAATTTCCATGGATTTTGTTACTGGCCTGCCTAGATCTCAACGTGGGAATGATACTATTTGGGTGATCGTAGATCGACTCACAAAGTCTGCATACTTTTTGGCTATCAAGGAAACGGATAAGTTCTCCACCTTAGCAGATGTTTACCTTAAGGAAGTTGTCTCGAGGCACGGGGTGCCAACCTCTATTATTTCCGATCGTGATGCACGTTTCACTTCAGAACTGTGGCAAACAATGCACAAATCTTTTGGCTCTCGATTAGACATGAGCACAACTTATCACCCGCAAATGGATGGGTAGTCTGAAGGCACCATCCAAACTCTAGAGGACATGCTTCGTGCATGTGTAATCGATTTCGGCAACGGCTGGGAAAAACACCTCCCTTTGGTGGAGTTTTCGTATAACAACAGTTACCACACTAGCATCTAAGCCGCTCCGTTTGAGGCACTGTATGGGCGTAAGTGTCAATCACCTCTTTGTTGGACAGAAGTTGGCGACAGCCAACTCACTGGCCCAGAACTCGTAGTCGATGCTACAGAAAGGATTGCCTAGATACGACAACGCATGGCGGCAGCTCGTGACCGTCAGAAAAGCTACGCAGATAAGCGTAGGAAATCTCTAGAATTTCAGGTCGGGGACCGGGTTCTACTTAAAGTCTCACCCTGGAAGGGTGTGGTTCGCTTTGGAAAAAGGGGCAAACTCAATCCGCGTTACGTCGGACCGTTCAAAATCGTAGAGAAAATAGGCAAAGTGGCTTACAAACTGAACCTACCAGCAGAACTCAGTGGAGTTCACAACGTTTTTCACGTGTCAAATCTGAAGAAGTGTCTGTCAGATGAGACCCTCATAGTTCCTTTGAAGGAGCTCACTATCGACGATCAGTTGCAATTCATCGAGGAACCAGTCGAAATCACAGACCGAGACGTGAAGGTTCTCAAGCGCACCAGAATACCTCTTTTTCGAGTTCGTTGGAACTCTCGTCATGGCCCAGAGTTCACCTGGGAACGAGAAGAACAAATGAAACTCAAGTATCCCCAGTTGTTCGAGAACAATGCAACTACAACTGAGGCTGAAGCTACTGCGGAATTTCGGGATGAAATTCCAAATCAACAGGGGGATGATGTGACACCCCAGGAAAACCAGTAAACTACACAACTTAACTAGCTTTCTCAGTAACCGCATGCTAAATTTCGGGACGAAATTTCTTTCAAGTTGGGGATAATGTGACAACTCGAGTTTCCAAGATTCCATCTTCACGTTAATTGTACGTCAACTGTTTAGTTGTTTACTTACACGACTTATTTGCCTTGTAATTGTACACGTTAGACTATATGTTGAGATGTCTGTTTGATATGTTATCTATTTAATGTGATTAAAGTGTTTGGTTACATGAACTTGTAAACTGTTTGAGATTAGGAACTATATCCGACGAAACAATTAGTGTTTCGCCACACCTTATTCGACGAAACACATTCGACGAAACATGGAGTTTCTTCATAACCCACACGACGAAACAGGGAGTTTCGCCGGCCCACTGTTACGCCGGAGCCCGTTAAGGGTCCAGTACGTTTATACGGGTATTTGTTGCGTGAAACTGTTACACTCGACATTCATCAGGCCAATTAGAAACCCTAGAGCTCTCCCTCCCTACTGACGGCGATCTTGTGTTCTCGAAGCCCTTTTAGACCGATCATGTTAGTATTTCCTTTTTACCGCGGTTAGTGTTTAACCCTTGCATGACTAATTGATTGTTATCATTGCTAACTGTTAATCGAAAACATGATTCATCGATGTTATGTAATGCTTGATCTTATGTTTGGATTCCCTTAGGATTGTTGATGATGATTATCATGTTGCGTAGACTAAAACCTTGCAAAGCTTATATGTTGCCCTTGACTGTTAGGTTAAAGGATGCTAGCATAACGTCTGGTCATGCTGATTAGATCATAAACATATGATGATTTCTGATAACAAAGAACTAGTAGACCTAAGTAAATCTCGATTATATGTAATGATTGTGTGGATCGAAGGAATGTTAGCAAACTGTTATGTATAAGACACGGGCTACATGTATTATATTCAATGATTTTCGTGTTGTATGATGACTGCATAATCGATGATAGTATGTAACGGTTGAGAATGATTGTTAGGGTTTCTGGGTAATCATCAGTTACACGGTGTAACTGACCTAATGGACGAAACGCCAAGGACGACGAAACGGGTGAGTTTTGCCGAGGGTAATCACGATGAAACGGGTGGGTTTCGCCGAAGGGGTTCACGACGAAACAAGTATGTTTCGTCAAGTTGTTAATCAAGCACAGTAACTCGGTTAATTATGTTAGTAGTTAACTAGGTTAGTGAAGATTATGTTAACTGATAAGGATAGTACAAGTAACTATTAATTGTAAAGCATGGTTGCATGAGCTTGTATAACTGATAAATGCTATGCGTTAGCGTTAGTTGTTACCTGCATGTACGTGATGATCTTGACTGTTAGTCGAACTTTGTGAATGTCAACTGATTGTGTATACGTGCATACCATAGGCCTTGACTGATTAATCAAACCGAGCAAACCAAGGTGAGTTCACATTTCTAAGGCATGGGATTCCCGGTGGGTTGGGAATGGGATTGAATAACTACGACAGAACTTGTACATATACCACTACTAGACTACTTACCACCGTCCTCGGATTGGGAAGGACGCCAGCGCTAAATCTACGTACTCGCTACGTACCACTGTCCTCGGATTGGGAAGGGCACTTACGTAAAACCTACGTAATCTCATACTTATCACTGTCCTCGGATTGGGAAGGACACCTATAGATACAACTAGTCTAGTAAAATACAACATGGGAAGCCCCCACTAAATATCATAAAGGTTTAGGAAACAAGGATACTGGGTAACACATGATCCTGAAACAAACTTACGATTTCTGAAACGAACTCAATAACTGAACAATCAACTGTGAACTTGCTCAACTTTGTTGTTGACTCGTTGATACATGCCTTGCAGGTCGATAGGTACTCATGGAGCTTTGTGACAACTGTGTTCTATATTCATCGTATAATGTAAAACAATGTCAGTTATCAATAAAATAATATGCTTTGATGTTATTATATGTGTTTTGTTGATATTATGTGTGCAATTGTGTTTAATGATTTTACAATTTGATTCGACTCCGATTTCAAGCTTTAAATCACTTTCTGGAAGGGTATACGCAAACTGGTGCTTAAACGCAATCAGTTTAACGCGACATACACTCCGGAACTGTGACGTAAGCCAAACATACCCTAAATATCCCTTACATAACTTAGAAATAAGTTTTGAAGGATTCGGTATGGCGAAAACATGTTTATTTGAACTAAAGAACTAATTTCGACAAAACTGCGAAACGAACGTTGGTCCCGGATAATATTTAAATCCCACAAATATTCTGCTATGATTAAAATTTTATTTTTAATCAGGTCCGTGTTGAAAAATAAATTAAAACGCTTAAAAACGTTATTTTTCAAGTTTAAGTGCGTACCCCGTGTTTCTGCGCAACACAGTGCTTATACTTCAAAACGCAGACAACGCAGCAAATCTAGGAATATGCTAGGAATATGCTAGGAATATGCCAGGAATATGCTGGGAATATGCTAGAAATATGCCAGAAATATGCTAGGAATATGCCAGGAATATGATGGGAATAAGCTAGGAATATGCTAGGAATATGCCAGGAATATGCTAGGAATATGCTATATGGAAGATCTTTTATAATCTACCATTCCATCACAACATGAAGCTTTCATCTCTTCCTTCTTCCTTGCTTTCGGCAGCCATCACCACACCACCATACAACCACCTTCAAGCCTTTTTCTAGCAAACCATACATACACAAAGGTGCTAGAGACCGAACAAGTAAGCTTGGTGCACTCGGAAGCTCAAGGACCACTCTCGTCTTCTTTTATCCACCACTTTTCTACACTTGAACTCCCCTCGCCTTGTGCTAGTGGTAAGCACTTAGATCCTTGCATTTTACATGATTGTTGAGTGGTTAATGATGTTTAAAGATCAAAAAGTTAGAAAGTCTAAAGAACTTAAACAAGTCTTGAACATTAACCAACACATGATAAAGTAGTGTTAAAATGATGATGGAATATGTTAATGCATGATAAATCTGAAATATGCAGGTGATAACCTGCTGTAAGCATTGTTGCGATCGCTAAACATGTTAACGGAATCAATCGAACACACTTTATAATGTTAAAAGATTGAAAACAACTTGCTGATCTGCATTTCCAGCTGACTTTAACTGGGTGTAACCAGACCGTAACTTAACGAAAAATGTATTTTCTTAAGTCTATAATGTGTTATTATAAAATACGGTTCTAATGACACTGGAATCATAATTTTGGGACTCCGTTTACTATTTTTAAAGTGTCTTTTCGTAACAGCAGCTAGAGCTGCATTTTTTCTGCTAAAAATATGCGTCCTGTTTTCAGTCATAACTTGAATTCTGTGTAGGGTTAGATCATGAAATTTATACGGTAGTTGGTCACTATTGTATTTGTAATTCTCTCATTGGAATTTCGTAAATCGGATTACGATAATTTTTAAACGAATTATTTCGTAGACTGCAATCAGAAAGTAATAAATCTGATTTCAGTCCGGAAAATGAATTTTTATAAAATATTGGTAACGAACTGGACCCCGATATTTTTGCACAATAATATTTGGATCATTTATGACGTTTTGTAAAAATTTGGGAATTTTTGGAATAAGTTAACCATTTTATTTAAATGTCCAAAAACAGCCCAGTTTCATATATATTAAAACATAAATGACATAATTAGTAATTGCATGCCAAAGTGTGGGTTTTTGATTATTAAAGTCATTCTTATTTAATCTAGGGCGGATAAACAATTTGAGGGATTGTGTTAACATTTAAAAACACACCCGAAGGTGAGTACATAGATCCCCTCTTTTACTGTTTTTCGATTGTTTTGGGGTGATTCATATGTATCAAAACGATTTCAATATTCTAACGATGGTTTCAAAACGATTGAGATGGTTTATACAAAACTAATAACGATTTCGATAATGTGAACGAACTTGTTGGTGGTAGTTACATAACGAATGACATTCATTAGCATTGATCAAGCCGACCAGTATTAGGTTATGGTACCATAGGATCTGACAAATCCCGTTATCAGACCACACCCATGGTTATGTGTGGGTTAGGTGGGTAACGACTGAATCTGATGATTGTTAACTTACCCTTTGGAGGTTTGTTAATGCGAAAACGAGTTGAACAATAGACGAGTCACAAAGGTTTGAATGTTACCAAAAGTAGTTTCACGATCTAAAACGAGAATGATTTAAACGACTAAAGCGATTATTAACGAATTAAACGATTTGGGTAAACAATTGGAAGCGATGTCACACAAACGAGGTTTTCGAAGCGATATAAACCATACGAGTTTTACTACAAGAACGGTTTATGATTTGGTTTACATAAACAAATGTTTTAGGTTAAGATTCATGGCATCGAGGTTTATAAATTATGACCAATCTATTTTGACTTGGTTATTCATTTGCAATACAAATATTTTACCAAACAAGGTTTTTCTAATATTAATTAACAAAGCCATACAAGTTGTTTCAACATACAAACGAGCCATGAATCTGATACTCACGCAAAAACTATGTACTCGCCAGCATTTCTTTGCTGACTTTGTTTTTACATATGTTTCAGGTGAAGTTGCTTAGTGTTGATTGCAAGTAGGATGCATGCTCACTTAGGACCGGACGAGGCCTTAGTGATTTAATAACGATAATAGACTGTGTTTGACTTGTTTGTTTAACTTAAGACAATGTTTAATATGTAATAAAACGAAACTCTTTGCATCCATGGTTTGAAACAATAATTCTGTTACAACACTCCCCGACGTTTCCGTCACGGTTTGTTGTTTTACATGGTCGGGGTGTGACAGAAGAGTTGGTATCAGAGCCAATGGTTATAGAGAATTAGGTTATTAGTAAAATTTTGACCTAGACTATAACTTCTAGGACCCCAACGCAAGTTGATTTGCGTTTAGATTTTTTTTTAAGAAAAACAAAATATGAATCTGCTTCGAAAATTAATCATCCGTTCCAGGATGATTGATTACTAGGTTTTGAACCCTCTGTTGTAAGGTTTTGAACCCTTCCAGTTTGACTCATTTTTGGCTTAGTGCCTTTTGAGTTTTCAAAATCTCGTCAGAGTTTAGGTCTAAATAATGTGAACACGTGCAAACTGGAAGAGTGAATGCCTGTACCCTGAGTTTTCTGTCTAAGGCTAGAGTGTTCGTACAAATCCACATAACCGGACCAGTCACTCTTACCTGGGAACTCTTGGGGTGAATGTTCACTTATAGGCGAGCATGTCTTCGCGATACATTATTTTGATTCATTACTTTGATTAGTCACTGCGTGTCGTTTATTTTTTCGAGGTAACAAACAAATGATCGCCTTCCTTGTGTTTGGTCGATACCTCTCTTGTTTTTCCTAATTGTCGACCTCACTCATTTCTCATATTTCCTTGTTAGATAATGCCTCCTCAACGTGATGCACAATCTTTTACTGCTGAAGAACTCGCAGCCCTTGTCTCTCAACAAATGGCTGCTGTGCTTCCAGGCGTTGTGACCCAAATCCACGAGCTGTACAACAACAATAACAATAACAATGCACAATGTAATTTCAAGAGTTTCAATTCTGCTAAGCCGCTAAAGTTTTCTGGGTCACAAGGAGCAACTGCACTCCTGCAGTGGTTTGAGAGTATCGAGAACACATTCAGACATGTGCAATGTCTGAATGGGCGTAAGGTTGAATTTGCATCAAGTGTGTTTGAGAAGCGTGCTCTTACGTGGTGGAACGGAGTGATGCGCGACAGGGGTGCCGAAGTGGCGTTGGCACAAACATGGGAAGAGCTTCGAGCTCTCATGATGAGAGAGTTCTGCCCCCGTCACGAAATTCGAGCTTTGGAACGAGAGTTTGACGATCTGAAACAAGACGGGGGAGAACACCGTGCGTATACGGATCGATTTGAGGAGCTTAGTCTCTTGTGTCCTACCATGGTTACCCCGTTGGAGAAAGCGATAGAGAGGTATATCGATGGTCTACCCGATTCCATACAAGATATTGTGACTGGCGTCAATCCTGCTACTGTTCGTCAAGCGATCGAGTTATCTGCTACCCTGACTGAGTCGCAAGTCAGGAAGGGTAAACTTACCTGCAAGGGTGATAAGAAGAAGTCAACTGATTGTGCTAAAGACAAGGAAAAGGGTAAGGGTAAGAAGGATGAGTCTTCTAAGAAGTCGAGAAAGCGTAAGGGTGCTCAGAATTTTGCAGTAACTGCACAAACTGCTCAGAACCCTCAGAACCCACCAGCTCAACCTCCTGCGAAGAAAGTGTATGCTGGTACCGCGCCTCATTGTGCTCGCTGCAACGGTCATCATGTTGCACAACAAGCTTGTAGGCAATGCACAACGTGTGGTAAACTTGGGCATCTGGCCAACGTCTGTCGTTCGGGTCAGAATCAGATTGTTCAGAATCAAGCTGCTCAGGTTCAAGCCCCAGTTCAGGGGAATGCTGCTAGATTCCTGCCGGGTTCATGCTTCAATTGTGGAAAGTATGGTCACTTCCGCAACAACTGTCCGAGGTTGGCAAATGCAAATGCAAATCCGAACGTGAATGTCAATGTCAATGCGAATGCGAATCCCACTCATGGACGAGTATTCAATCTAAATGGAAACGAGGCACGAGCTGACAACCTCGTCGTCAATGGTACGTTTCTTGTTAACAATCGACCTGCATCCATTCTTTTTTATTCTGGTGCCGATAGAAGTTTTGTTTCACTATCTTTTGAGCCTTTGCTTGCAATACCTAGAACTTAACTGAGGAAACCCTTGTCTGTCGAAGTTGCTACTTGTAAACCTCTTGTTCTCGATTCTGTTATTTGTGATTGTCAGTTAAACCTTGATAACCATCTTTTTCCCATCAACCTCATGCCAATGCAACTTGGGAGTTTCGATATTATCGTGGGGATGGATTGGTTAACCAAACATCATGCTGAGGTGGTTTGTTTCGATAAGATTGTTCGTATTCCTCTTCCGTCTGGCGATGTTCTGGAAGTTCGTGGCGAGAACCATCTGGTGGATTGAAGCTTATGTCGTGTATGAAGGCCCAAAGATATTTGCAAAAAGGATATGTTGCTTTCCTGGCACATGTCACCGAGGAAAAAGGCAAGAGCAAGAGTATTCCGGATATTCCGATTGTTCGGGATTATCCGGAGGTGTTTCCCGATGAACTGCCTGGTTTGCCTCCAGCACGTCAAGTCGAGTTTCATATTGACCTTGTACCCAATGCCAACCCGATTGCGAAAGCCCCTTATCGTCTTGCACCGTCGGAGACGCAAGAGTTATCGAAACAGCTTCAAGAGTTGTCTGTTAAAGGATTCATCCGTCCGAGCTTTTCGCCCTGGGGAGCTCCTGTCCTCTTCGTGAAAAAGAAAGATGGGTCTTTTCGAATGTGTATCGATTATCATGAGCTTAATAAGCTTACCATCAAGAATCGATATCCCCTACCTAGAATTGATGATCTCTTCGACCAGCTGCAAGGTGCTTCATGTTTTTCCAAGATCGATCTGCGTTCTGGGTATCATCAACTTCGCGTGTTCGAAGAAGATATCCCCAAAACTGCTTTCCGTACAAGATATGGGCACTACGAGTTCACTGTCATGCCCTTTGGTTTGACAAATGCCCCAGCTATCTTCATGGACTTAATGAATAGGGTTTGTAAACCTTATTTAGATAAGTTCATCATTGTGTTCATCGACGATATTCTTATTTATTCAAAGTCTCGAGCCGTTCACGAACAACACCTTCGTTTGACATTGGAACTCCTAAAGAAGGAACAACTTTTTGCTAAATTCTCCAAGTGTGAATTCTGGCTTAAAGAAGTTTAGTTCTTGGGTCATATTGTCAGTGAGCAGGGTATTCACGTAGATCCATCCAAGATTGTTGCAATTAGGGATTGGAATACACCGACGACACCTACAGAAGTTCGTTCTTTTCTTGGTCTTGCTGGTTATTATCGATGGTTTATTTCTAACTTTTCTAGGATCGCGGTTCCACTCACTACTTTGACTCAGAAGAAGCATTCCAAACGCTGAAACGGAAGCTCTGTGATGCTCCTGTTCTATCTCTACCTGTGGGAAACGATGATTTCGTTGTCTATTGTGATGCATCGAATCTAGGACTTGGTTGCGTTCTTATGCAACATGGTAAAGTTATAGCTTATGCGTCTAGACAGCTGAAAATTCATGAGAAGAACTATACGACTCATGATCTTGAGTTAGGAGCTGTGGTTTTTGCGCTTAAAATCTGGAGTCACTACCTCTATGGAACGATGTGTGTGGTTTTCACAGACCACAAAAGTCTCCAGCATATTCTCAATCAGAAGGAACTGAACATGAGGCAACGACGTTGGGTTGAACTCTTAAACGATTATGATTGCGAGATCCGCTACCATCCTGGTAAGGCGAATGTCGTAGCCGATGCACTTAGTCGAAAGGAACGAGTCAAGCTTCATTCTGTTCAAGCTCTATCTGGTATCCAATCTCACGTCCTTCAAACTCAACGATCTTGTGTGATCAAAGACTTATTGAAGTATGAACTACCGCTTCAACTTGAGCTTAAACTCGAAAGGAAAGACGATGGTCTACTCTATTTTGAGAATCGTTTGTGGATTCCGAATCAGGACGATCTTCGCACCTTAGTAATGGACGAATCTCACAAGTCACGATATTCTATCCATCCTGGTGCTGATAAAATGTACAAGGATCTTTGTACCCAGTATTGGTGGCCTGGTATGAAGAAGGATGTCGCCTTGTATGTATCGAAATGCCTAACTTGTCTCAAAGTCAAGGCGGAACATCAACGACCTTCTGGTTTGCTTGTACTACCAGAGATACCTGTTTGGAAATGGGAGAACATTGCAATGGATCTCATCACCAAGTTACCGCGTACGTCTAAAGGTCACGATGCTATTTGGGTCGTAGTTGATCGTTTGACAAAATCAGCTCACTTCTTACCAATCCGTGAGGATTTCTCTGCCGAAAAGCTTGCCAAGATTTATGTTGATGAGATTGTATCACGACATGGTGTTCCTTTGGATATCATTTCCGATCGTGATGCTCGGTTTTCATCTCATTTCTGGAAGACCATGCAATCTGCTTTGGGAACCCAACTGAATCTAAGCACTGCTTATCATCCCCAAACAGATGGTCAATCTGAGAGGACGATTCAAACTTTGGAGGATATGCTTAGAACATGCGTGATAGACTTTGGTGGTAATTGGGATTCTCATCTGCCATTGATCGAGTTCTCATACAATAATAGTTATCATGCTAGCATTAAGATGGCACCATTCGAAGCTCTCTACGGTCGAAACTGTCGTTCACCTGTCTGTTGGAATGAGATCGGTGAAGCTCAGCTTACTGGACCTGAGCTCATTCTGGAAACAACAGACAAAATCAAGAAAATCCGCGATAATCTTGTGACCGCTAGAAGCCGTCAAAAGAGTTATGCAGATTTGGGGCGCAAGCCCATGGAATTTCAAGTTGGAGACCGTGTCCTACTCAAGGTTTCACCTTGGAAGGGAGTGGTGAGATTTGGAAAGAAAGGAAAACTTGCACCACGATATGTTGGACCATTTAAGATTGTTGAAAGAATTGGAAAGGTTGCCTATCGACTAGAGCTACCTCCAGAGCTTGGAAATGTTCATCCGACTTTTCACGTGTCCAAACTGCGAAAGTGTTTAGCTGATGCTGATCTTCACATCCCTCTCAACGAGATTCAAGTCTATGAAACGATTCACTTTGTCAAGAAACCCGTGGAGGTAGTGGACCGTACATACAAACAGTTGAAGAACAAACGGATTCATTTGGTCAAAGTTCGCTGGGAATCCAAACGTGGCCCCGAGTTTACTTGGGAACACAAGGACCAGATGAAGGCGAAATATCCGCATTTGTTTTCACAAGATTCCTCTAAATAAAATTTCGGGACGAAATTTCCTAAAGTAGGGGAGACTGTGACAACTGTGTTCTGTAATCATCGTATAATGTAAAACAATGTCAGTTATCAATAAAATAATATGCTTTGGTGTTATTATATGTGTTTTGTTGATATTATGTGTGCAATTGTGTTTAATGATTTTACAATTTGATTCGACTCCGATTTCAAGCTTTAAATCACTTTCTGGAAGGTTATACGCAAACTGGTGCTTAAACGCAATCAGTTTAACGTGACATACACTCCGGAACTGTGACGTAAGCCAAACATACCCTAAATATCCCTTACATAACTTAGAAATAAGTTTTGAAGGATTCGGTATGGCGAAAACATGTTTATTTGAACTAAAGAACTAATTTCGACAAAACTGCGAAACGAACGTTGGTGACCGCCCGGATAATATTTAAATCCCACAAATATTTTGCTATGATTAAAATTTTATTTTTAATCAGGTCCGTGTTGAAAAATAAATTAAAACGCTTAAAAACGTTATTTTTCAAGTTTAAGTGCGTACCCCGTGTTTCTGCGCAACACAGTGCTTATACTGCAAAACGCATACAACGCAGCAAATCTAGGAATATGCTAGGAATATGCTAGGAATATGCCAATATGCTGCGAATATGCTAGGAATATGCCAGGAATATGCTAGGAATATGCCAGGAATATGCTGGGAATATGCTAGGAATATGCTAGGAATACGCCAGGAATATGCTAGGAATATGCTATATGGAAGATCTTATATAATCTACCATTCCATCACAACATCAAGCTTTCCTCTCTTGCTTCTTCCTTGCTTTCGGCAGCCATCACCACACCACCATACAACCACCTTCAAGCCTTTTTCTAGCAAACCATACATACACAAAGGTGCTAGAGACCGAACAAGTAAGCTTGGTGCACTCGGAAGCTCAAGGACCACTCTCGTCTTCTTTTATCCACCACTTTTCTACACTCGAACTCCCCTAGCCTTGTGCTAGTAGTAATCACTTAAATCCTTGCATTTTACATGATTGTTGAGTGGTTAATGATGTTTAAAGATCAAAAAGTTAGAAAGTCTAAAGAACTTAAACAAGTCTTGAACATTAACCAACACATGATAAAGTAGTGTTAAAATGTTGATGGAATATGTTAATGCATGATAAATCTGAAATATATAGGTGATAATCTGCTGTAAGTATTGTTGCGATCGCTAAACATGTTAACGGAATCAATCGAACACACTTTATAATGTTAAAAGACTGAAAACAGCTTGCTGATCTGCATTTCCAGCCGCCTTTAACTGGCTGTAACCAGACCGTAACTTAACGAAAAATGTATTTTCTTAAGTCTATAATGTGTTATTATAAAATACGGTTCTAATGACACCGGAATCATAATTTTTGGACTCCGTTTACTATTTTTAAAGTGTCTTTTCGTAACAGCAGCTAGAGCTGCATTTTTTCTGCTAAAAATATGCGTCCTATTTTCAGTCATAACTTGAATTCTGTGTAGGGTTAGATCATGAAATTTATACTGTAGTTGGTCACTGTTGTATTTGTAATTATCTCACTGGAATTTAGTAAATTGGACTTACGATGATTTTTAAACGAATTATTTGTAGACTGCAATCAGAAAGTAATAAATCTGATTTCAATCTGGAAAATGAATTTTTATAAAATATTGGTAACGAACCGGACCCCGATATTTTTACACAATAATATTTGGATCGTTTAAGACGTTCTGTAAAAATTTGGGAATTTTTGGAATAAGTTAACCATTTTATTTAAATGTCCGAAATCAGCCCAATTTCATATATATTAAAACAGAAATGACATAAGTAGTAATTGCATGCCAAAGTGTGGGTTTTTTATTATTAAAGTCATTCTTATTTAATCTAGGGCGGATAAACAATTCGAGGGATTGTGTTAACATTTAAAAACGCACCCGAAGGTGAGTACATAGATCCCCTCTTTTACTGTTTTTCGATTGTTTTGGGGTGATTCATATGTATCAAAACGATTTCAATACTCTAACGATGGTTTCAAAACGATTGAGATGGTTTATACAAAACTAATCCCGTTATCAGACCGCACCCATGGTTATGTGTGGGTTAGGTGGGTAACGACTGAATCTGATGATTGTTAACTTACCCTTTGGAGGTTTGTTAATGCGAAAACGAGTTGAACAATAGACGAGTCACAAAGGTTTGAATGTTACCAAAAGTAGTTTCACGATCTAAAATGAGAATGATTTAAACGACTATAGCGATTATTAACGAATTAAATGATTTGGGTAAACAATTGGAAGCGATGTCACACAAACGAGGTTTTCGAAGCGATATAAACCATACGAGTTTTACTACAAGAACGGTTTATGATTTGGTTTACATAAACAAATGTTTTGGGTTAAGATTCATGGCATCGAGGTTTATAAATTATGACCAATCTATTTTGACTTGGTTATTCATTTGCAATACAAATATTTTACTAAACAAGGTTTTTCTAATATTAATTAACAAAGCCATACAAGTTGTTTCAACATACAAACGAGCCATGAATCTGATACTCACGCAAAAACTATGTACTCGCCAGCATTTCTTTGCTGACTTTGTTTTTACATATTTTTCAGGTGAAGTTGCTTAGTGTTGATTGCAAGTAGGATGCATGCTCACTTAGTACCGGACGAGGCCTTAGTGATTTAATAACGATAATAGACTGTGTTTGACTTGTTTGTTTAACTTAAGACAATGTTTAATATGTAATAAAACAAAACTCTTTGCATCCATGGTTTGAAACAATAATTCTGTTACAACACTCCCCGACGTTTCCGCCACGGTTTGTTGTTTTACGTGGTCGGGGTGTGACAAGCTTGCACAGGGAGGCGCGGTCGTTGTGGGACATGGACAGTGGGTGCCATGTTAAAAACATTATAACATTTCGAACTTAATACTTATGTTGGGTTTTCACATTTATGCTTCCGCTAAACACTTAACTATGTTTTGTTTTGAACACCTTTCGTATTGTTGGATTGAATTTTATTTATTACTTACAATGTTCAATATGATTGGTGGCTTGATCCTGGTCAGTCACGCCTCCAGGCGGTGATACTCCGCGTGTGGATTTTGGGGGTGTGACAGGTATGGTGATGGATGTCAGGGTAGTATTAGTTTCAGTTTGGCTTCCGGGCACCGGTTCGCGTGCCAGCCAATGTCAGTAGTTTAACATGTTCGGATAATGGTACGGGAATACCAATAGTGCCAACATGTTGTTATTTAAGAATGATTAACTTTCATTAAGGAAGTTTGGGTGTTTGGGGAGTCCAGGTTGCCCAATTTTGAGTTTCCATTTCCACCGTCGGGGATTTCCCGAACCGGTATTGGACACACCCCGAGTGTCCAATCCGCCATGGAATCTCTCCGAATACTCCCTGTGTTTCAATTATAGTATTTTTCGGGTTGGTTCAGTTCCGGATTCCGGCTGGTTCGTTATACGGTAAACTGCCGAAATTGATTTAAAATAATCCATTTTTAATCCCAAAAATTTCCCATCTAACCTAGATTTTGAATAAAAATCTGTAAATTTTTATATAACTCAGTAAAAATCAGTAGATTATGGGAAACATTTCTTGGAATTTATTTTGGCATTTCACTTGTCTAAATAAATTATTAATGAAACCATATTTAACCACATAATTAACATTAATTACCATCAGTGATCCAAAAATTCCCAAAATATTCCTGAACATCCCTTATGTTTCTAGAAACATCTTCAAACATTTTAAGGTTTTTCTGATTTCGTTTCGGTGCGTTTCCGGCTACCGAAAATTCGCAAAAATGCAGATTTTAAACCCAAATCAAAAATAAACTAATGGACTCCTAATTTTCCCAGAAAATTCCTCATATGTTCCTCAGTGTCTCTGTAAAATTTGGTGATTTATTGAATCCGTTTAGTATTTTTCCCATAATTCGTTTTGTAAAAGAGTCAAAATTTTACCAAAAATCGTAGAAAATTTCAAAATTATAAAATTTTACGTGGACCTTCCGGACACTATCCTTCATGACCAAACAAAATTTCAGCTCAATCCAAGTATCACGGACCAAGTTATAGCCAAACCAAAATTCTGCCTATCCTAGATTCGGTTTTCGGAGGTTATACCTAGCGCAAGCTTCGATTCCAAGCGTTCCTTATGAGTCCAGAAGTATGTGTGGGCTATGTTAAGTACCTACATATCGAGTACAATCCAAATATGCTAGAACTTAGATCAATCAAGCCTTATTTCATTGTTTTTCGGTTAATCGACTAGTTAAGCGATTTCTGTCGAATAGGTGTTGATTAGGGTATCAAACCCCAAATATTTGTAACCATGGCTGCCATATAACACCAGGGAATCCATATGGTGTTCATATTCAGCCCATAAACATGTTTAAACTTCCAAAAATCATGGATTAAAAAAGGTTTTCATGGCCTAAACCATGTTTAATTAAGAAACCAAGCTTAAAACCATAAAAATTAAGTTTGATACCTTTAATTTGAGGCTTGTTCTTGTTAGATCAGCTGAGTTTTAGGAGAAAGAAGCAGAATTTTGGAGGATTTTTGTGTGAAAAGTAAAAGAAAAAAAATGAAATATATATATATATATATATATATATAGGGTGGTGGTGGCGGTATGGGTGGGCCCCCTAGGGCCACCTCGTGCTTCGTATAGTGCGCTAAAAGATGATGTTTATCTTCCGTTGAGTGTTTAGGTTCGTTTACGGGTCCCGGACGCGTTCTCGATTTGCGTGAAGGACTCCGGTTTGCGTGTACTTAGTGTCAAAAGACTCGGTTTTAAAAATCATGCATAACCGTCTTGAAATCCGAACCCAGTTACGTTTTAATCATAAAAGACTCGTATTATGGTGGTTTAAGTGTTTTTAAGCTTGATCGATCGTTCCTTGCACGTTTGATTGCCTTATGTTATTCCTGAAACGAAAGTGTTTCCCTAACCGTGAAGCTGCTTCGTTTTGCGTGCCCGATCTCTGATTGGCTTCAAACTTATGTCCCAGTCTAAGGCACAAAACTGAGTTGTTCCTGGAACTTGAAATCTTAACTGATGCTACCAATAACCTAATAATCAATGTTAAAGGTTTAAATCGTTGTTAAACGGAACACTCCCGTTTAACACGTGTTTCAAGGCTAAGAACACCAACTTCGCACTGTTGGCCCTTATTAGTGTCATGTTAGTCATAACGTGTTCTCGGATTCCTCTGAGACATAACAGATATCATTTAATCAAGCATATAAGTCACACATGTTTTTAGGGTTTTCGCGCAATTAAAGTGTTAAGTGTGCTTTACAGTTTTGGACCGTTTAGGGTGTACCTGGTTTTGTCATGGGTGTCACATATAACGTACTACCACAGTGTTTGATTGACTTCTTAATTCATGTGATAAAAAACACATATATTCGAAATCTTTTCCACACATTCAATAAAAAATTGGCAATCACTAGCCATAGTAGAAAAGTGTGGCCAAACATTACTAACTGACATAGTAAAATTATAATATGTGACTAATCATTTCCACCTCCTCGCCAAATTGAACTAGGCTAGTTCGTCTTCCCCAGCTATGATCACGTGTTTCCCTAGTTTATATAGATGCCTATGATCAGAATGGTGTCTTCCCAACCTATGATTATTATACATTAATTTTCTCCCTTTGCAAAAAATTTGATAGGTGTCCATGGGTTGGCGAGTTTGATTAGTCAATGAAGCAGCTCCAGACTAGGTAGAGGCCGTGTGGATTATGTGGACAACATCACCACTAAGAACTTATGTAGTCTGCAGATAGACCGAATGCTCAACGATCTTGGGTATTCCTACAAGTTCAGAGTGTACTATAGGGTCCCAGAGTTGAGTTGTCCCTGGAGTATAGTGGCCCATATGAAATTGTTCATCAAAGGGATGTTGATGTTTTGGCCTTTTATGTGAAAGAGTTTTAAGAAATATATGCATTCATGGATAAGTGGAGTTTCAAGCTACTATACTCTAGATTATATGTGGGGTGAGTGGAGGCCCCATGTCCCACGTGTAGAATTCTCTTGTGCGACCACCTACAAGGTCTATGTGGTGATACCACATGGATTGCCTTTGTCTGTAAACCAGCTGATGAGGATTTGATTTCAAATGCTAGGTCTTGAGATAGGTTGATTATGTGTGTAGGTATTTGGATGTGGTGTAATGAAAAAATCATATATTTTTTTGAACATGCAAGTATATATATATATACCAGGAGGGGTAAAATAGGAAGATCCAAGCAAATGTGCACATGCTAATCACATGCCATTTTCCCCCATCATATTTAAACGATAATAACTTTTTTATACGTGATTATTTTTCGAAAAAAATACACCATAAAACTCATCGTTTTTTTATCTTTCTAACGAGTATACTATTGATATACTTTTCGAAAAAAAATTAACTGAGTTTTATGGCGTTTTTCTGAACTGAGTGTTTTATGGCGTTTTAGACTAGGTATTTTCATGGCATTTTTCTGAACTTGCTCCATAATAGCGCATCCCACATAAAAACGCATGCCACATATTAGAGCATCTGTTAGAGCATCTAGTACTAGAGCATCTATTAGAGCATCTGATTAGAGCATCTAATACTAGAGCATCTATTAGAGCATCTGATTAGAGCATCTAGTACTAGAGCATCTATTATCTGATTTGCGCATCAAACAATAGAGCATCTGCTGCTGCTCTATTCTGCATTGCTTGCATACTGCATTTGTTTTCTAAGCCTATATTTCTAACAATGTTTTTCTGAACTAGGTGTTTTTATGGCGTCTTAACTAGGTATTTTCATGGCTTTTTTCTGAACTGAGTGATTTATGGCGTTTTCAACTGAGTTTTTTCATCGCGTTTTTCTGAACCAGGTGTTTTTATGGCGTTTTAACTAGGTATTTTCATGGCATTTTTCTGAACTGAGTGTTTTATGGCGTTTTCAACTGAGTTTTTTCATGGCATTTTTCTGAACTGGGTGTTTTATGACGTTTTTAACTGGGTATTTTTCATGGCGTTTTTCTGAATTGACTGTTTTTATGGCGTTTTATTTGAACAGCCAGTTCATGTGAGTGGGTTTTTTTTTTTGACAATATTACCCCTTAGTGTAATTTAGCATCAATGCCACATGTCATCATCAAAATCGTTCTCACACTTTTCACTGTTCTCTCTAAATCCTGACCATATATATATATATGGGATGGATCATGAGAAAACTAGTTTAAATGAGAAAACTAAAAAACTAACTAAAAAAGCCTAAAAAACATACCAAATTTTTTTTTACAATTTTTTATAAAAAAATCGCTATTTTTTATATATCTAGTTTTCTCATTTAGATGTAGTTTTCTCATGATCCTCTCCCTATATATATATATATATATATATATATAGGTTTAGATTCATTTCCGAACTCTAGATAAATGCAGAACTTTCAGAACTCTTACTAAATAATATTTAAATTTTATATTTTTATATTTAGGGGACTTTTATCAGTTATTATTTGTCATTTGTATTTTCATGATTACATACATGTTAAGATTAATTTTATCATGTTTTTATATGTAATTTTATAATTACGCATATGTAAACTAGGTTTTTCACATATATGTAATTAGTTATTAGACATATATATAATTTGGGTGTTACACATATGTAAACTACTCTTAACATGTATGAAATCATAAAAATACATATAGGATTGAAAAAAAAGTACCCTAAATATAAAAATATATATATAAAATGATTGTTTTTAAGAGTTTTGAAAGTTCTGTAATAATTTAGGGTTCTGAAATGATACTTACCGTATATATATACATATATATATATATATGGGACCGCTAAAATGAAAACCACCTCGAGTTGTAAGAACCATGAGAACTACACCGTACGGGGCGAGTTGGACCAATTTTTTTTTTTCATAAACACAGATGCGTGTATTATAAACACATTTGTAAAAAAAAATTCAAAAAAAAAAATGTCGTGTGTGTAGTTTTGAGCATCTTAAAATTTACGGTACCCGTAAACACAAACTTGTGGTGCTCAAAACTACACAAACGACATTTTTTTTTGAATTTTTTTTTACATATGTGTTTATAATACAAGCATCTACGTTTATGAAAAAAATTTTTGGTCCAACTCTCCCCGGATCAAAAAGTTCTCATAGTTCTTACAACTCGAGGTGGTTTTCATTTTAGCGGACCCCTATATAAGATTGGGTTCATTTCAAAACTCTAGATAATTGCAGAACTTTCAGAACTCATACTAAGCAATATATTTAATTATATATTTTTATATTTAGTGTACTTTTATCATATATTATTTATATTTTTATGATTACATACATGTTAAGATTAATTTTATCGTGTTTTTATAGTAATTTTATAATTACGTATATGTAAACTAGGTTTTTCATATATATGTAATTAGTTATTAGACATATATATAATTTGCTTATTACACATATGTAAACTACTCTTAACATGTATGAAATCATAAAAATATATATAGGAATGAAAAAAAGTACCCTAAGTATAAAAATATATCTATAAAATGATTGTTTGTTATATATAGGGTTGGGTTAATTTCAAAACTCTAGATAATTGCAGAAGTTTCAGAACTCTTACTAAACAATATTTATAATTATATATTTTTATAATTAGGGTACTTTTATCATTTTTTATTTGTATTTTTATGATTACATACATGTTAAGATTATCTTATCATGTTTTTAACGTAATTTTATAATTACGCATATGTATACTAGGTTTTTCACTTATATTTAATTAGTTATTACACATATATATAATTTGGTTATTACACATATGTAAACTCCTCTTAACATGTATGAAATCATAAAAACTACCCTAAATATAAAAATATATCTATAAAATGATTGTTTGTAAGGAGCTCTTAAAGTTCTGTAATTATTTATGACACACGCACACACACGCACGCACGCACACACACACACACACACACACACATATATATATTTATATATAAGATGGCGATTAAAAATATGTAAACTACTTTTAACATATATGTAATCATAAAAATATATATTATAAATTATAAAAAGATCCTAAATGTGACATATGTGCTTGTGTAATCATTGTATAACTCTGAACAATTCAAATATCAATAAAAAAATGTGTTTTGATCCCAATATTTGTTTATTTATGTTTGACATTTTGCACATTTTGATTTTTGTTCGATTTTAAACTTTAAATCGCTTTCTGGAAAGTTATACGCAAAGTGATGCGTAAATGTAATCAGTTTAACGCAACAAACAATCTGGAACAGTGACATGAGCTTAACATACCATAAATAACGTTTACATAACTTAGAAATAAGTTTTGAAAGGTTTGGTATGTGACAACTGGCACAAAACCGGTAATTTCTGTACAGTCTAATTATTATTAAATATCTACAATTACGTGCTTAAATGTCAACATCGTCTAATTTCATGCTATACATGTGAATTCAAGCACGTTTTATACTTCAAATATTGCTTTATGCATTACTTAAGCGTTGCGTCAGAAAGACTAGTAAACTCACCGATAGGACACACTGTGTCAGCAGTTTTGCAGAAAACAATCAGACAATAGAATTGGGGCCTAGGAGTAGGTCCAACGTCTAAAATACAATAAAACCCAAGTTTGGAAACGAGGGTTAACATATAAACTTTCCGGAAGCTAAACTATGCATTAAAAAGCACCCAAAATGCACTCTAAATGCAGAATTCAGCATAATTCAGCAACAATTCAGCTATAATTAGCTTTTAAGCACATTAATACCATGTAGAATTTATGTTTTATTGTCCAAAATAACTTACAAAGTATCAGGAATTAAAACTGCCATAAAAAGTGCTTTATACCTAGTGAAACAGCGCAATTCAGCACTTTAACGAACCGTAATGAACCGAACAACCGGACAATAACTGGGACATCAAAATTTGACTAAAAGTAATGTTTTTATTATATTAAACAAGTACTGATGCTAGAACACCTTAAAAATCATAAAAACACCAAACACACTTAAACTTACTTAAGCCTTATCATTTGCACTTTAAACCTTCAACTTCCAAAATTTTACTTTTTCCCCCCTCACCAAATCCGGCCCTATGGGTCCCACGTGGGGATTTTATTAGATTTCACTTGATTTTATTAGATTTTATTAGATTTTTTGTAATGAATATTCTAGTAATATGCCATAAGAAAGATATGGAAAATCTTTATAAATCCTAAACTAATCACCCATTCTCAAACAACTTCATCTTCTTCCTCCCTTCATCTCTAACTCACGCCTCAACACACACACCCATACACATTCATTTTCACTTCATTTTCTCACAATCCAAGCTTGCTAGAAGGTGTATGGAGGCCATTTAGGAAGGTGTATGGTGCTAGAACTTGAAGGACCACCTTGTGGAGCTTTTAACCACTCACTTTCCTCCTTGATCATCATCTCCATTTTTATGCCACTTCCCTAGCCATTAGAGCTAGTAGTAAGCTTCTTGATCACTAATTTAAGTCATGTTTATGTTATGTACAAGATTCACCATCTAAACAACTTAACTTCTAATGTTAAAAATAAGAAGATCTAACATATTCATGAAGAAAATAAGTGATTACATGAAATTTTAGTGTATGTAATGAAGTTGTTGATGTGGTATCTTGTGTTTATGATTAGATCAAGTATGTTAAAGCTTGGATCTACCAAGTTTAAGGATGGATCCTGAAAGATCCATGGTTAAACTTGAAGGTGAACATATGAAGCATAATGTGAACTTGAAATATGAATTTTTGTGCATAAACTTGTAATTTTGAAGTGATAAAGTATGTGTAGACCTAATTTTTGAAACTAAAACTCAAGGAAAGTTTGTAAAAAATATAACATAAAGCTTGTTTTTGAAAGATCCATGGGTAAACATGAGATTAAAAACAATGATCTTTCTAATAAACATATAGGTGGTTTTAGAAACATGATTTACAAACTTTGAAACCGTTAAACTCATGGATGAGTTGGTTAGTAAAATAAAGTCTTATAAAAAGTTGGTTAAAAATATACAAGAACACTTATTTTGGAAAGATCACCTTATGTAAAGTGTAGATCTAAAAGACTACACATGTTTAACAAGAATCAAGTTCACCATGATGTTTCATATGAAGAAATTAGTATATGTTGTTGGTGATTGTTGTTGAAAATTGTTTTGATGATTGAAAATAAAATAAATACATGTTTTGAAAACATGGGAAACCTCCATTTTTAGAGGAAACTATGTCAAAAATTTTATAAAATTTTAACACTTAGAAAAATATAAGTTTTGGGGAAACTTATTCCTTAAAAATATTTACCAAAGGTTTCCCTAATCTTTGTAAAAAAATTACAAGTTAAGAAATGATTATTTCTTCAAGATAAAATTTATATTAAGTATGTATATTTTTGAGAAAATATATGTATTTAGTGATCACCAAATCTTGTACTAAGTGTATATTATATGTATTATATGTAGTAGTAGTGTATTAGGACTTGAAAATACACTAAATACTCCTAAGGAGTAAAAATACAAAAAATACACATACATCATACATGAGAATACATAAGAGGCACATGGAGAAATACAAGAAAATATATTTATGAAAATATATTTCTTAACATATTATTTAACTTGGACAAGTTATGAACTTAAAATATATTTTTGGACAAAAAATATATAACTCGGGTGGATAACAAGAATAAACACATATATATTTCATAGCATGACAAAATATATATATTTCATATAAGTCTTAAAAATATATTATTTTTAAGAAATATAATTCCTGAAAGTAATAAAAATCAATGTCTTGATTTTTGGTGAAAAATACAAAATACGTATATTTATTTTTGGAAAAATAATATAAGTAACTCACTTGAAAAGTTAAAAATATAAATTATTTTTAACAACTTATTACATGGAAAAGTCTACATGAATGAATATATATTTTAGAAGTAAAATATATATTTACAAAAATACATTACATACATAAAGTGCAAAGGCATGACAAACGGGCGAGACCCGACAAACAAGGGCACGACCCTTATAAATAATGAACATACAAAGAACATATACATAAACAAAAGATGGTGACTTGTACTTGTGTGATACAAGTCTAGTGACTAACATACATAGAATACGTATAGGTCACGACGTTACAAAAACCAACCAGTGAAGTTTACGGCGCAGGATACGCAAAGTTGTGAGTTCATGTCCCCACTTTTAAACTTTTACTTGTTTTCTAAACTTGGGGAAAATACATGTGTTATGGTATGTTGAATACAAAAACTAAGGAATGATACTTTAGATCATGTCACGAATAGGGTACTATAAGCACCATTAATCAACGTATACATTTAGACCGCGGAACAGAAGGGTTAGATCTAATGGGTTTCAGGAAACCCCACTCTTGGCCTACTTCTACCAATGAGTGCTTTTGTGTCTCAGTCGATCTCGACAAAAATGCCTAGGTTTGGTGGCTTCCTATGTAGTGTCACATGTTAATGGCCTTGCAAACCATTAGCGATCTCGATTTCCTTACATTTACAGAAGTACATATTTCAGTAAAATTACATACCATGTTTTCTACAACGAATGCTTAAAAGTTTATACAAAAACTGCATGAACTCACACCAACATTATGTTGACGATTTTCCAAAACTTACATGTATTTCAGGAAACAAGTTTGATCTTGGGCGTTGGTGTTGTTTTCAAGATGTAAATTTCAAGTTTAAATGTCATCCACTTTTGTTTGTATCATAACTTGAGGGTCTTGATTGGAACTTAAATGACCCGTGTTGTAATATTTCAAACCTTTGAATGGATGAACATCATTTTGATCAT